>JAPDHH010000125.1:0-175437 GCA_032158285.1 Phytophthora sansomeana
ACGACGGAGCAGGCCACGCGAACGGCGAGCTGCCGCATGCCTTCGGCCCGGACGGCAAGCCGCTGACGTTCAACAAGTTCATTGGCTACACCTACAAGCGGAAGCCGCCCGTGCGCATGGCGCTGAACGACGGACTCTTCGACAGTGGAAGCTGCCGAGCCGAACGCGACGCCGCCCAGCAGCAACTATAAGGACGATGCCTTCAGTGCCGCAGGCTACGCTCGACAAGGTCACGACAGCCGCTACGGCTACCAGTAAAGAAGTAAGGAGGTCTCTGTTGCCAGTAGAATGCACGCCGGCGTGGTAATGGTGCGCTGCCCCCATTTGAGTATAGGTCGTTGTCTTGAACCGCTGGCTGGACAGCCGAGAGGACCTGGAATTCCACTGGCATCACGTTGAAGCCGCTGGCCATCGCATGCGCGGTTTAACGGCCGTCATTGGCGGAGCGGGTATCAAGCAAAATTTTGGAGTCCTACGGCACATCGATCAAGGGTATCAATCTGCAGCCATCGGCTCCGAGGTGCAAGTCCCGGGAGTGGCATTACCCGACTTGCCTGCTTGAAAGCAAGACCGCCAACGACCATGCAGGAAATGGACCCGCAATCGACGCGAGCGCAGTTCACGCAGGTGACGACCCCCGGCGACGTGCAGTCCACCGTGAACCACCTGCCGTCGCCGTCCATGGCGCTGGAGCTCGACACGCCGCGCACGGTGAAGTCGACGGGCGACGGAGTCCTCACGGCGCGTGGGCGGCCGGCCTCTTCGACTGCTTGGACAACCTCATGCCCAACTGCTTCATGCATGGTCACTTTGTGTCCGTGTGTGGCGCCGGCGCAGCTGTCCACTCGACTGGGCGTCGTCCTACCGAGTGGTGCTGAGTCTGCTGCTGTTCGTGACAGTGGTGGAGCTCGCCATGTTCACGCTCATCTGGACCACGGCCGACGACAACGAGTACTACAACTACGACGTGGAGAACCGCACCACGACGCACCACGACAAGGTGCTGAACGGCACGCGTTCGTGGTCATCACGCTCATCGTGCAGATGCTGCTGTTCGTTCATCTGGCAGCTCCCGTCTCCAATATCGTGCGTGCACGGTACCAGCTCCCGGGCAGTGCAGTCACGGACTCACCAGCTCGCTCTGCTCGTGCCGCACGGTGGCGCAGCTCCGGACCCACGTACGCTGCTACCAACCGGGCAACTGCGCGTTGGCGCCCGACGCTCCAGGCGTACCGCAGCCGTACGCCGTGTAAAGCGTCCGGCATAGCCAGCGTCCATGCGTAGCTGCATGCTCAAGTGCTGTTGCACGAAATATATTCCAAGCTTATTGAACAACTTCATGTGCTTCTTCGTGTTCTGATGCCCCTAATATTGGAGACGTAGCAATTCAACTTCACTGTCCCAAACCTGGCATCGCTTCTTATCAGCTAGTGGTGATTCCAATGGGAGATGTCAGTTCACAGCACGCAGAGCAAGCCTCAAATGGCAGACTTCGTGGAAGCTTCCATCGACACAGGAGTCGTATGGCTACCTTACGATCTACGCGGCCCCTGTTCAGACGGTGGTGTACGTCCAACATGAGCCAGGCACTCCAGGCCAGACACAGCGACCTGGAGTCAATGAACAAGGCGTGATGGTCGGCGCGTGGGCGGCCGATTTCTGGGGTTGCTGCGATGCCATGGTGCCAAACTGCTGCATGGTGACGTTCTGTCCGTGCGTCTCGCTGGCTCAGATCTCGGAGCGTTTGGGCGTTGCCCCGTACCGACGTACGTTGGTGATCTTCCTCTTGCTGGTACTCGCCGAGTGCATCGCAGCATTTTACCCTTCCGAGAACAGCAGTACGAGTGGATGGTACAGCTCTAACTCGACGTCAAGGAGATATTCGGGCGACGAGCGCCAGAGCAACCCAGTGCAGTCCTGGATTGTCACCATCGTGCGCGCCGTCTTCTTCGCCTACGTGTGGCACCTGCGTCAAACCACCCGCAGGCTGTTCCAGATTCCAGAGGCCCGTGGAGACTGCTGGGCATCGTTCTGCTGCTCCTGCTGCGCTATGGCTCAGATCGCTACGCACATCAAAAGCTACAAGCCTGGAGACTGCAGCTTTGGACCACCCGACATGCTGCCTCCGTACAGAGGAACACAATGATACCATCGCCAGCAGACTGAATACTAGACGGTGGTTTTGAATGAAGCAGCATTAGAATGAATTCTGTAGACCCAAAACCTTTAGTACTGCGTCATTGCAAGCTAAGACTTAGTAAGACTTACTGCCGTTTCCATCTTTACGTTTTCGAGCAGGTGTTAGCTTACTCTGCCGTTATCTTCCTCTGCAGATGGCACTTCGTAGAAATGAAAACCTCCTTTTGTATCGTATTGCCGCGTTCGGATTGAGTCACGTCTTGCCTCCTGGTCAGTGGTGCTTGTGGTTTGCACGAAGCTAACGGTATGGCGCGGCACATCTGTCTGTACCATCAGGACCAACGGCAACGCGTCATTCACACTCTATAGAGTGAGCACCGGGTTCAAAGTGAGCTGTAGCTTGCATCGTGCAAACTCGAACCAGTTGTGACTTGCAATCTCTCACTTTCCGATTTCCTACGGAGCCTCGAGTCACTCCGTCCCAGTTTCCAAGCAATCTCTTCGACGCCATGAACCAAGCACCCAGCACCGAGACGCCGGCGAAAGCTGCTGAAGCCCCGTACTGGGATCAGCCTGCCACTTCGACTGCTCAAGCTGCCAACCCGGGAGCAATGAAGGACTTGGAGAGTGAAGACGGACTCACGAGAGGACAGTGGCAAGTCGGTTTTTGGGACTGCTTCACGACGCTCATGCCGAATTGTTTCATGGTCACCTTTTGCTCCTGCATCTCGGTGGCGCAGATCTCGGCACGGCTGGGGGTCACTACGTACTCCAAAGCTCTCGTTGCCTGCTTGGTGGTGATCATTGCCGAGTTTGTCTTCAGCAGCATCGCGTCCAGCGCGGCGTCCACGAGCTACACGGTTAAGACCAACAGCGACGGCACGGCGTACAGCTACTCGACCAGCAGCGATGGAGGAGCTGCAGTTATCGTGTACCGCGGAGTCATGATCCTCGTTCACGCCGTGTTTGCTGTTTTCGTGATGCACCTACGCATGAAGACTCGCGAGCGGTTCCAGATCCCCGGCAACTCTCGCAACGACTTCTTCGCTGGGTTCTGCTGCTCCTGCTGCGCGCTGGCGCAAATGGCGACCCACATCAAGAGCTACAATCCTGGCAGCTGCGAGTTTGGCCCGGTGGCCGACACGCTTCCACCTTACTCGGAGTAGACGTCCAAGGCAATCGAGAAAGCTATTTGTTAGTCGTTGATAATACAGTTTGGATTTGCACCTCTCAAGAAGTTGAAGTTGTCTTGCCGCAGATCGACAGCCACCACGGGAAGCCATGACCGATGGCCATTGAGCACGGCTTTCGAGGGAGAACTTGATCTCCATGGTAGACAAATAAAGTGTATTGTGCAGTGGTGCTTCCTTGTTGGAGTCCGATACGCCACCTCATTTACAAACTCACCTCGCAACACCGACGTTCGCTTCCAGCTCACAATGGACGAGCACTACGTCAAATCGACTCGATCGGGTGAGTCCGATGGCGCTTCGTACCGTGGGTATGCTGCACACGTTGACCCTACGACCCATTCAAGTGCAAACATTGCAACTGGAACCTGGAGCACGGGCTTGTTCGGCTGCTTCACGGACGTGATCCCCAACTGCGCGATGGTCACGTTCTGCCCATGCGTCTCAGTCGCGCAAGTCGCGTCGAGGCTCAGTGTCCTGGAGAAGTTCTCTGCCACGTTCCGACTAACTCCGTACTGGATTGCACTCGTCTCCTCACTCGTCGTCGTCGTGGGGCAGTACGTGATGCTGGCGCTGTTCATCAACCAAGTGGCGGTCATCGTCACGAGCGACTCGGTGGTTTGGGGCTACATCAAGTACAAGTATCACCACTGGGGCGAGGACGACACGTGGTACATCTACCTCCTTCTCTCTGGCCTTTGCTACGTGCTCTTCTCGATGACAGTCTGGCAACTTCGCGCGAAGGCCCGCAGCCAGTTCCAGGTCCGAGGCAATTGGTGCGAAGACTGCTGGTCGTCGTTCTGGTGTCCGTGCTGCTCGCTGGCGCAGACGGCCACGCAGGTCAAGAGCTACACGCCTGGAAGTTGCAGCTTCGGTCCTCCCGCTGCTGATACTTTGCCTGCCTACGCCCAGCACTAGATAGCTACTATGTATATCAGTCGTGTGCCAAATAACATGTCAAAATAACCAAATGGCTACATTTTGCCATGGTAATTGATGTTGTACTCGAATGATTGCACCAATACTATTGGATACCACATGTGTAAAACGCAAATAGGTAAACAGAAATGTTCGGGCGAATGTGCTCGCGAGCTTCCCCGCTCGTCCTCTGCGGCTCAGCTTTTGCGGCCACAGCGTCAGTCATGAGCTCCCTGGACAACTTGAAAGCTGCTCGTTGTGATCGTCGGCCGCTTGGGAAGCCGCTCATGTTCGTTCGGGACCCTGACGAGTTCGCTCGCAAGTGGAAGAAATTCGCCACCGACCGCCTGGACAAACTCGTGGTCATCGCCGACTTTGACTACACTTTAACCCCCGCCTACAACCCCGCGGGTTTGTTATGACCCAATTTTTTTAATATTTTCTAGCTGAAAATTAGGACACCTAATACTAAAGTTGTATTCATTTTTGTCGCTGTTGCAAAATAGATGACCAAGCTCCCAGTACACACGGACTTTTGATGCGGAGTGAAGCTATGGGCCCACAGGTGGAGACGGTCGCGCGCGAGATTTTCGAGAAATATTACCCCATTGAGCAGTCGGGTACGCTGACGAAAGAGGAAAAACTCCCCTTTATGATTGAGTGGTGGACCAAATCCCACGAGTTGATGATCGAGCGCGGCGTGACCAAAAGTGCAGTCACGAAGGCCGTGGAGGACAGTGATATTACCTTTAGAGAAGGGTTCATGGAGATTTTCGAGCTGCTGGCGAGGGAAAATGTGCCTACGCTGATTTTCTCGGCCGGACTTTATGATGTGATTCACGCCGTGTTGAACAAGGAATACGCCAAGACTCCAACGAAGACGCCCCTGAAAAATGTGCATGTCATCTCCAACATGATGCGGTTCGATGAAAATGACAAGGTGGTGGGCTTCGACGGAACGGTATGACGGGACTATGAATATTTCTCTTTAATGGAGTGTTACGAGGTAGCTCACTAGGGGTTTATGTGGGTATTGCAGCTTATCCACAGTTTGAACAAGAATGCGAGCGCATTGGTGAAGACGGACTTTTGGAAGCAGTGCCAACTAGAAAAGCGGCACAATATCTTGCTGCTGGGTGACTCGCTGGGCGATGCCAACATGGCCGACGGGCTGGAGTATGAGGAGGACGAAATTGTGCGCATTGGATTTCTGAATGACGGTGCAGAGGAAAAGTTGGACCTGTATCTGGAGCGCTTCGATGTTGTGCTGACAAAGGATTCTAGCCTGCTGCCAGTGGGACTTTTGTTGCATCATATTCAGGTGTAAGCAAGAAACTTCGCCGATTGGAATTACGAAGGCTGTTGCTTTGAGAACTGAGAGCATTAAAAATTGTACTCAAAGGTGTGCAGAACCACGATATCTATGACATTGACAGCATTAAATCTATCTACACAGATACTTTTTGTCAGACCACCTTCAATTCGAAGCTGACGCTTTTTTCCGTTGCATTGAATTCGCAGACAACTCGGCCGCATCTGATTTAGTCGATTCATCCGACTCGGTATCGCTCTGCTGACCGATCTTCTCGTGCTCATACGAAGCAAGTCGTGTGAACACTCGCGAAAGGCGCTGAGCAAGTAGCTGCGATGGGTACTCCACCAAATAGTACGACACCGTCGCCAACAGAACCACCAACCCGAACACAGCAAATATCTTGTCGTAGTAGTTCGTCTCCTGCTTGATCGACGGCGTGGCGATCACGAACACGTGCAGCAAATACACGGAGAAACTGATCTTGCCCATGTAGCGCAGTACGACCCACTCGAAGATCAGTGAGACTGTGGATGGCTGGAGCATCTCGATCACGATGAGCAGCGACAGTTTGACGCTCGTGAACGGCATGATGTACCTGGTGGCCGGTGGCAGTGGTTCACCCAGCCAATTGAAGAAAAGGCCACGGAAGACGACACTGAGGTAGGCTGCCATCAAGGTTGCCTCGACAACGCGAAGTCCGACGATGTGCATCGTACGGAACGTGAACCCTGTAGACTTGATCCATGCCGAGAGCTTCACGAAGATAACAGCAGCCATGGAGCCCGCGATGAACGTCGGCAGGTGCATACTCAGAGGCTGTTTGTAGTAGTTGTCACGAGTAGTGTACAGACCTTCGTGGATCACCCAAACGTACAACGGAGCGAAGGACATCCACCAGAAGCGACCGAGCTTGAGTACGGCTAGCACGAACGCCGGCAGGATGAAATAGTATGAGATCTCCAGTGGCAACGTCCACATGAGGTAGTGTCGGTGTTCGGGGTGGAAAGTGAGCGTCTGGAATAGGTTGAAATCCTCGGGCTGCTTTACCAGATAGTACCGCTTCTTGTACTCGAACGGCATGAGCCAGAGCGAGATGGCCACCAACGAGAAGAGCGGGTACACTCGGAAGAATCGTTTCGAGAAATATTCGGCCAACGTGTATCCCCACTTGCGGTAGGACGCTTCTTCCGCGAACAACTTGATGCTTTTCTTCATGAAGATCATGGTGAGCAGAAAGGAAGAGAGCACGAAGAAGGCGTCCACGCCGACGGCCCCCATGAAGATATCGTGCATGTACCCGGTGTGTTGCGTGACGACGAAAATGACTGCGGTGCCTCGAATACCATCCAGGAACAAAATCTTCGCGGCAGGTGACGGACGAGGTGCTTTTGAGCGAAAGGATCCAGAATTGGCCACTAAAAGCTGTTCTTGGGATTCAGGGTCCTGGTGGTGAGGTTTGTCGCCCTCAGTGTCGTGAATGTTCAGCATTGTGTATGTCTTTGATCCTTGCATTTTGCGTAACCTATCTACTGCAAAGGCTTTCGCGAACCCGACAAATGAAGGAATGGCCGTGAGTTTCTCGAATGAGTTCATCCGCATACAGTCTCTTTTCCAACTTACTTGAACTGTATCAACGAGTGGCAATCCTGGTTTTCGATCGACGATTTGTCTCAATCATTATTACAGCTGTCAGGTGCGCGTTAGTGGGGCTGCCGCTGAGGATCGTTCAGCTCGTGTAAACATGTACAGTACACGTACCAACGTTCACACTCCTGGCTGCAAGAATTAATACAACAAGAAAACTTTCAAAATCTCCTCATCCGTGGCCGGATGCTGAAATTTTAGCTTAAACAACATCTAGAGATTGGCAAATCTGGAACGTGCATCATTACGATTAATGGCGTCCACACCTTCCTGGACAGTACATGCTTCAAAACTTGAGAGGGTTGGTTCGGGATGAAGCTAAACAACTTCACCATTGACCCAAGGTGAATGGTACATGCAGTTGGAGGTTAAGTCTGTGGTCCACATTCCACAGTTCTCCCGTACTGTACATGTACTGTTTGCGTGGAATGTAATGGGAGTGGTTCCAGCAACCTTAACTTTTGATAATCGTAGGAGGGGGTGAATATTGAAATCTCGGCAAAGCCGAAACAACGCCTGCGGTTTAAAATCCGTGTGCGGAGCACGCGGGTTTAAACCCAGGACCTAGCATGGTCACATCTAGCTCGGCTTAGGGTCGTGTCACCGTTCTAAGGGGTGAGGCAGATTTCCTGCCGAGTACCTCAATTTTGAAGATTTGACGGAAAGTGACATCCGTCCTCAAACGGGACTAGGATTGTGAGCTAGGTGTAGGGCTAATACTTTGGGAGATAAGGTTGCTCTTGGGGTGATAAGGTTGCTCTAAAGCGTGTTGTGACGTTGTGTTATGGTTGCGGTAACGCCACTTGAATGTAGTCAACCATCATACGCATAGTCCGGTGATTGCTTTGAAATCATCAAACGTATTGATTGTTGTCGACACGAGTAAGAGAAGAAGACAGGACAGTATGTATTGCTGTACTTCAATGGACATTAGAGGGAACAACTGCGTGGGGGCTAACATATTCAGGGTCTAGTGTTCCTGTTTCATCTGAAAGCCGCCTCAACAGTAGATGCGAAAGAATGCACCACTTCTTTCAAGTGCTGCAATCTGCCTGTCAACTTGACAGTCAAAGTGTTGTCGCACCAGATAACATCCCGAATCTGCTCACATCTGGCTTTTTGGTTTCCCATATGTACGTGGTACTGTATACATGTAATGCAAAGAGTGCGATGGTGACGAAATAGGAAAAACACAGAGCCGAATTGAAGAAAACACAGAAAAAAAACAACAGAAACACAGAAGTAAGCGACGAGGCGCACACAGTCGATTGCACAGCGCCTTCCAACCGCAACCCTTCCCTTCGATTGAGCAACCATTAAGAAGCAAAGTCGGCGGCTGTAGCTCTACCTGTCGGCGGCTGTAACTCGTGACTGGCGGCTGTAGCTCTACCTGTCGGCGGCTGTAACTCGTGACTGGCGGCTTTGCTGAACCTCGCCTTGGGCAATTCAGACGCGCACGACTGGTAGGAAGAAGCTGCAGTGTTGTGATCTAGAAGTAGAGGTCTGACTAAAATACTATTTAAAGTGTTGCATTTAAAGTGTTGTCGCACCAGATAACATCCCGAATCTGCTCACATCTGGCTTTTTGGTTTCCCATATGTACGTGGTACTGTATACATGTAATGCAAACAGTGCGATGGTGACGAAATAGGAAAAACACAGAGCCAAATTGAAGAAAACACAGAAAAAACAACAGAAACACAGAAGTAAGCGACGAGGCGCACACAGTCGATTGCACAGCGCCTTCCAACCGCAACCCTTCCCTTCGATTGAGCAACCATTAAGAAGCAAAGTCGGCGGCTGTAGCTCTACCTGTCGGCGGCTGTAACTCGTGACTGGCGGCTTTGCTGAACCTCGCCTTGGGCAATTCAGACGCGCACGACTGGTAGGAAGAAGCTGCAGTGTTGTGATCTAGAAGTAGAGGTCTGACTAAAATACTATTTAAAGTGTTGCATTTAAAGTGTTGTCGCACCAGATAACATCCCGAATCTGCTCACATCTGGCTTTTTGGTTTCCCATATGTACGTGGTACTGTATACATGTAATGCAAAGAGTGCGATGGTGACGAAATAGGAAAAACACAGAGCCAAATTGAAGAAAACACAGAAAAAACAACAGAAACACAGAAGTAAGCGACGAGGCGCACACAGTCGATTGCACAGCGCCTTCCAACCGCAACCCTTCCCTTCGATTGAGCAACCATTAAGAAGCAAAGTCGGCGGCTGTAGCTCTACCTGTCGGCGGCTGTAACTCGTGACTGGCGGCTTTGCTGAACCTCGCCTTGGGCAATTCAGACGCGCACGACTGGTAGGAAGAAGCTGCAGTGTTGTGATCTAGAAGTAGAGGTCTGACTAAAATACTATTTAAAGTGTTGCATTTAAAGTGTTGTCGCACCAGATAACATCCCGAATCTGCTCACATCTGGCTTTTTGGTTTCCCATATGTACGTGGTACTGTATACATGTAATGCAAAGAGTGCGATGGTGACGAAATAGGAAAAACACAGAGCCGAAATTGAAGAAAACACAGAAAAACAACAGAAACACAGAAGTAAGCGACGAGGCGCACACAGTCGATTGCACAGCGCCTTCCAACCGCAACCCTTCCCTTCGATTGAGCAACCATTAAGAAGCAAAGTCGGCGGCTGTAGCTCTACCTGTCGGCGGCTGTAACTCGTGACTGGCGGCTTTGCTGAACCTCGCCTTGGGCAATTCAGACGCGCACGACTGGTAGGAAGAAGCTGCAGTGTTGTGATCTAGAAGTAGAGGTCTGACTAAAATACTATTTAAAGTGTTGCATTTAAAGTGTTGTCGCACCAGATAACATCCCGAATCTGCTCACATCTGGCTTTTGGTTTCCCATATGTACGTGGTACTGTATACATGTAATGCAAACAGTGCGATGGTGACGAAATAGGAAAAACACAGAGCCGAATTGAAGAAAACACAGAAAAACAACAGAAACACAGAAGTAAGCGACGAGGCGCACACAGTCGATTGCACAGCGCCTTCCAACCGCAACCCTTCCCTTCGATTGAGCAACCATTAAGAAGCAAAGTCGGCGGCTGTAGCTCTACCTGTCGGCGGCTGTAACTCGTGACTGGCGGCTTTGCTGAACCTCGCCTTGGGCAATTCAGACGCGCACGACTGGTAGGAAGAAGCTGCAGTGTTGTGATCTAGAAGTAGAGGTCTGACTAAAATACTATTTAAAGTGTTGCATTTAAAGTGTTGTCGCACCAGATAACATCCCGAATCTGCTCACATCTGGCTTTTTGGTTTCCCATATGTACGTGGTACTGTATACATGTAATGCAAACAGTGCGATGGTGACGAAATAGGAAAAACACAGAGCCAAATTGAAGAAAACACAGAAAAAACAACAGAAACACAGAAGTAAGCGACGAGGCGCACACAGTCGATTGCACAGCGCCTTCCAACCGCAACCCTTCCCTTCGATTGAGCAACCATTAAGAAGCAAAGTCGGCGGCTGTAGCTCTACCTGTCGGCGGCTGTAACTCGTGACTGGCGGCTTTGCTGAACCTCGCCTTGGGCAATTCAGACGCGCACGACTGGTGAGAAGACGATGCAATGCTGTGGTATCGACGGAGAGGTCTGACTAAAATGCTATCTGGATTTTGGTGGGTGCAATTAGGACTCTACCTGTCGGCGGCTGTAACTCGTGATTGGCGGCTCTGTCAAAGCTCGCCGTGGGCAATTCAGACGCGCACGACCGGTAGGTGGTTCATGCAACGTTGAGAGGCAGAAAAAATGGTCTGATAGAAATGCTATTGTCATTTTTTTCGCGGCAAATGCACTAGTGATTTACAGAAAATGGCACCAAGAATTAATTGGAGAGAGATAGCAGCCCTGGTTTCCGATGAAGATGCAACTGACTGGATGGAGGAAAAAAGCAAAACGCGGCAGGAACAAGCCAGTCTACGAACTGTACGATGTGTGCTTCAAATGAACTGCATCCTATGAGGTACAAGCTTTTGAGTTGACCTTGTAGTCGCGCATTCCCCGGTGTCAAATGTGGCTGGAAAGGAAAAGTTACGATATGCAGTAAGACGAAGCAGGCAAATATTTACGAAGCTGGAGAACATTTTTCGCTGGAACTGGACTCTCCGAGTCGAGCGCTCAAGGAACGCCACAAGCAGTACTGCCGTCTCATGGCAGGCGAAGGCTTGAAGCCACTTCGTATCCGCAACGGCTTGCGCAATAAATTTTCACTGACGTCCGCAGAAATGCCAACATTGTCCACTGTACAAAGTTTTGTGAATAATTTCGCTAGAACACGGCTGGCGAAGCTTGACCGTATTCACAACATTAATGCGATGGTTAAAGCTAGAGTTGACCCAGTTTTGCAATCCGATGACAATGCGCCGATCACATTCACGTGGCCAGTGGATTCGCAGGGAACTCTTTTGTTGGAAACGGCACAGACTCAAGCCCATTTTTTGCTGGTGTAACTACCAAAGCTCTGTTACGCAAATTGGATAGACCGTCATCCAGCTACGTGTTGCACGTTAATGCTACGTACAAACTTTCGCAAGTTGGATATCCAGTGTTGGTTATCAGGATTTCGGACTGTTCTCGCACATTTCACCTGGTGGCCTTCTGTATCGTGTCTCAGACTACAGAGGTAGTGTACACAGCTGCCTTAGCTTCATTAAATCGTCTGCACTACTCGGTAACCGGTCAACGTATTATACTGAGTTATGTTATGGGCGACGCGGATGATGCCCAGTTCAACGCGCTTCAAACTGTGTTTGGCTCTAGTTCCAAGTTCAAGTTTTTGATGTGTTTTTTCACGTACTGTTGAACGTGAACAAGAAAGCATTTCCCGAAAAAGTAGTGGCTAGCAACCGCCATGACATTTACGATATGCATTTTTCATCAAGCCCTGATGAGTTTTACAATGCGTTCGACAAGATATGAAAAACTGGAGACAAATTGCGGAAGCGCCAGGTTTTGCTGATTATTTTTCAAAGGAGTGGCTTGGTGAAAGATTTTGCCTGTGGCAGTGCTTCTGGATCCGTCGGGGTATGCAACCACCAACAATCCGGTGGAGCAGTTTAATCGCCACATCAAACAGCACTACTTTCACTGCACATGAAACATAAGACGGGGACACTATTACTGCTGCTCTTTCAATGCGTATCTAGTGAATCGAGTGCTGCTCGGATGTTTCGAGAGTCACCTGAACCTCCCTCAACAATATTGAGGCGTATGAGGGAGCTTGCCCGAGATAAACTATTGATTGAAAACGAACCATTTAGTAGCGGTTCAGAAGGTAAAGTTGCTATTATGGCACGTCCTGCTCCACGCGTGTACGTACCATCCGCCGACGCACCGAGGAGTACTTGGCGGTAACAGCACAACTTGGTGTGAACTACGCTCGTATGGAAGTAGAAAGACAACCTTCTACTGGATGGGGTTCTGCACAGCCACGCCACAACGCACAGCGAGCCACCCCGCGCACCCACACCCCGCATCAGCACACGCGCTGTCCCGACAGACCCCTGGCTAGGCCTCTTGGACGCTGGACGCCCGCAACAAGACCACATTTCAGCACACCACCTGCCACCAACCGTCGGCAGTTTGAACGCCCGCGGCCGGTGGGCTTAGGTCGAAGGCATTGCATTGCTCGCAGCTGATCTTTCGTGTCAGGCCGATTCTGAGTGTTCGTTCTTGAGAGTCCGCTAGCAGCGCTGTTAGCGACGATGCGCGCCTCCGACATGACTAGAGAGCTTTCCTGACCGACGAGGGCTCGCCCAACACCAAAGTCACCTGTTCGTCGTGCGAGGGTGTTTGCGGTGCGAATGAGCGTCTGCGAAGCGAGGCGAAGGCCAGCGTAGCCTGGGACGCCGCAGCGAGGCTGTGGAGAGGCGGACGAGCGCAGACGCTTACGGAGGGGCGCAGCATAAAATCCGAGTGGCCGGAATCGAACCAGCGACCAATTGATTTCCGAGTATACTGAGACACAGTATAGAACACGAGTGTAGCTCAGTTGGTAGAGCGATTGACTGTAGTGTAGCTCAGTTGGTAGAGCGATTGACTGTAGTGTTCTATACTGTGTCTCAATATACTCGGAAATCAATTGGTCGATAAACTGAGACACAGTATAGAACACGAGTGTAGCTCAGTTGAGCAGAGCGATTGACTGTAGTGTAGCTCAGTTGGTAGAGCGATTGACTGTTGTGTTCTATACTGTGTCTCAGTATACTCGGAAATCAATTGGTCGCTGGTTCGATTCCGGCCACTCGGATTTTATGCTGCGCCCTCTGCACAAGCGTCTGCGCTCGTCCGCTCTCCCAGCGGCCTCGCTGCGGCGTCCAGGCGCAGGCCTTCGCCCGCTTCAACACTTCGATCACCGCAAGCCCGCACGATGAACAGGTGACTTTGGCGCAAGTGTTGGGCGAGGCCCTCGTCGGTCAGGAAAGCTCTGCAATCGTGTCGGAGGCGCGTGGGCGCTGGCTGGCGCTGTATGGACTCTCTCAAAGAACGAACGCTCAGAATCCGGCCTGACACGAAAAATCGGCTGCGGCTGTCTGTGCCTTCGACGCAAACCCGCCGGCGTGCCGCCAACTTGCCGACGGTTGGTCGGCGGGTGGTGTGCTGAAATTGTGTGGTCTTGTTGCAGGCGTCCAGCGTCCAGAGGCTGGCCAGGGTCTGTCCGGGTTATGTGGGTGCGCGGGGCCCGCTGGCTGTATGCCGTTGTGGCGTGGCTGTGCAGAACGCAGGTCCGCTTGAGCGTGTGGGGCCTGCTGTAATGCATCGAAGGCGCTGAGCGGACGCAGGGGACGGTGGCAAGGCTGGTGTGTAGGTGTGCGTGGCGTGCAGGCGTTGGCTGTTTGTGTAGGTTGCTCTGTGCAGCGTTTTTGTTCGCTGGCGGGGAAAGTGGATGTAACGCAGCGTACATGCTGCTGCCGTTACTGGATGAAATTTGGCTACTGCGTGCATTTGTTGTTCGCTATGCAGCGATCCGCGCTCGTAGATTCACTGGCCACGAAATCCTAATGAACCGATCTGTCAATCGGAAGCGTGGACGTACACCAGCAGGCGGTCGTCACAAAAAAATGGCCCAGCACTACAGATTGAATAGGAAATATGAACGATTGACAGTTTCAACAGCTGAGTTAAACGAATATCAAGAACGTGTTGCTCGTCTTTCTAAGTTTCTCGACTTTGCTGCATCTTACCTACACATTTGGTGCTGCCACAGGTACAGTCAGACAAAGCTTTCCTGCATAAGCAACGGTAACCTCCTCCATGGCCTTCAGCTTTCTTGTCGTTATAACGACCACCGTTACTTTCGTTCGATATTGCATCTCTGCAATTTGGTTGACACGAATGATTCACGAAGCGCATGACACTTCCGCGTTCTTTTGGTTCGATATAAACGAAGCGTCCATCAGTCGAGCGGTGGTTCAACGGGAGAGAGTACCCGCTGTTTTTGCTTGATAGGGACACTCTCATTGTTCGAGTCGATTTTCCTTCGTACCCCTCCAAAATACCACAGTACTCTCCGACAATAGTTCCGACCTCGATCACCTCTGACGTATACACCCCGAAGCCCTTCGACATCGTGTCGAACAAGTGGAGGGGAGTTGATTTCGCTGATAGCATTGCTGCACTGACCACCCGCCGCACAATTTCGTTTGGTACAATACACATCCGATTGCGAGTTTAAGCAGTCGTCGATATAGCACTCGCCGTCACATTTGCATTTCTAGGTTCCCGATATCACGAAATGCCAGTTTGGACGGATTGAATTGTTTGTCACAGAGCTGCACATCACTGGGCCATGCTGCTGGGGCTTTTGGCTCAATCGTACACGTCGTGCTGCACTCCACTGCGACTGGTGGAAGGATGAGCTGTCCTGTATTATCCGTTTCTCGAAATGCTTCTGTCGAACCTGCTCTCTCTTTCCGCAAGCACATGAGCGCAGCCTTGACGTGGTCCTGCTGCATGAAGCCTTTCAAAAAGGTTGACATACCCGGTTTCGAATGTTTCACAGCTTTGGAATCACGACCCGGTTTGCGCAGCTTCAGGTGATACCGTCGTTTGGAACGTTGTTTCAGGCCAATCAGTTTGGAACGATGCTGCTTCTTTCGACATTCTTCTTCCGTGAGCAGCTCTTCAAACTTAGCGATCTGCTCGCCAGGTACACGGGGCAGCTTCCGCATCCGGAACAGGCAAGTCAACTACGTGTTCGGCCACTCTCTTCCACGAGAGCTATCAGTTCTGCATTGCTTTCCAGGTGTCTTCAGTGGTTCCGGTGCGACCGAACGCCTCGTTTACCGCTTCTTTCGCTTGCTGGTTGAACGCACTGCCTGGAACACGGCATCCGCGGTCCCATCCACGAGCTCAAACGACAAAAGCATATACCACCTCGCAGAGCACGGAACGCCATCATCATCGACTGTTCAGCCAGCAACCACGCCTTCGCAGCAACATTTTCAACCGGTTCACGCGGATGGGATACTCTTCGTTTTCGTGCCGAGCAATTTTTCACTATCGTAGCTCTTCGCCGCCCTCGTGGGTCACCAGGAATAAAAACGGCAGAGTAGAACTCAATTACATCTCCAGCTCGGAGCATTGGTTTCGCTTTCGATGCCATTCGGCTACAAGTTTCAGTCGCCACCTCCAAACGTTTGCTCCGTTATGTCGTCTTATCTCGTCGAAAAGAACCATTGCTGGCGCGTACAATCACAAAACCACAAATAGCATTACCGTCAGAACTCTCCGTCAATACCACAGCATTGCAGCATCTTCCTACCGGTCGTGCGCTTCTGAATTGCCCACGGCGAGCTTTAACTGAGCCGCCAATCACGAGTTACAGCCACGCTGACAGATCCAAACCCAACTGCACCATAAAATCCAAATATCATTTTAGTCAGACCTCTGCTTCTAGCACACAACACTGCAGCTTCTTCCTACCAGGCGTGCGCGTCTGAATTGCCCAAGGCGAGGTTGCGCAGAGCTGCCAGTCTGACGAGTTACAGCCGCCGACAGGCCTTCTGTCTGCAGGCTGCTTGATTGGCCGGGACAAGTTTCTCAATGGATTTCCGTACTAAAGTTGCGTTGGCTGATTGGACTAAAATGCGCACTTGAGACTCTGCAGCAAAATTGTGTGGTGTGCAATTATTTTCTGTGCTGAATTGCTGCATCCTTTACTGTGCTGTCACCACAATCTCTGTGCTGATGCCATAATCCTGTGTGCTGTAACTAACTTTCTGTGCTGGTACAGCAAAACGATGTGATTTTACCCCGTTCTCTTCGTCGACCTGGAGGCTTTGCCCTCTACACAGATCACCGTAATCTGCGTTTTATTTTTCAGTCCTACCAGTGTGTTTATTTCTGTGCCGAAATGCGGCAGATAAGTTGGAACGCTGGGACCTCCTACTTATGGCGTATGACTATGAAATTCACGACGTCAGCGGGAATCTAACCTGTGGGCCGACCTCGCCCCTTTCGCGCTGGGGATCTACAGCCGCAGTTTGCGCGATTCGCCAGGTCCCTCTGCCGCTCTCGCCAATGCTGGACGAGGAGTTCGTGTGGCCCGATGTAGCGAGATCGTTGCTGTTCAACAAGAGGCAGTACAAGGCCAGCATTGATCGCGACAACAGCCTTCAGAGATGAGCAGGGAGTACTGCGGACTCCAATCGGAGTTATTTGGATCCCGGCCGACGCGGGGCACCTTCAAGTACGCCTTTGCGTCGTGGCTCACTTTGCAGCTGCAGGACATCGGGGCTTGCAAGCGACGCTGACAGCATTCTCGCAGCAGTTCGCGGGAAGAGCTTCAAGGAAGATGTGGCTTTTTTCGTCAGCCGCTGTTTGCATTGTGCAAGTACTGGGGTGGACCTCCGGTACCAAGGCCCCTCGGTGAAGCCATTCATGCTGATAAGCTAACCAGGTGCTTCGTGGGACTACGTGTACATGAGTCCCGGTGTCTACGGGCAGGCTATATCTTTTAGTGTTGAAAGATGATGCGTCCTAATTCGTTTGGTTCCACGCGTGTACTGAGGCCACCGCCGGATGCGTATGACGTGCTGCTCGACTGGTTTGCAACATTTAGGATTTGCAACACTTGAGTGGCGATCAGAGCACGCATTTCAAAAACGAGGTGATTAAATCTCTCCAACACGGCCTCGGTGCTCACCACCATTTTACTACTCCACGATCTCCTTAGGCCAATGGCACCGTTGAGGTTGTTACATGCGAGATGTATTGCGCTGTTTTCGAGCTTTGCTGTCGGAATGGCGCATGTCAGCCAAGGAGTGGCCACGGATCGTAAAAATTGTGCAGATGATTATGAACCATGCCCCGTCACCGGCGTTAGGAGGCATTTCACCCGTCACTGCCATGACCGGACTGCCAGCGCTTTCGCAGTTAGATGCGATTAGTTCCGGAGTCCGATCGAATTTACTGCTCTGCAGCAGGTGGAGCAAACTCAAAAGGCAGAAGTCCACAAGCTCAGACAATCCCTCGACAATATGCACAAAGCGGTGGCAGCTTCACCAACGACGCCAGGCGCGCCAGTGGCCGCCGGTCCAAGGACAAAAAGGTCTCTGCAACTATGGTGCAATTTGCTATCGGCGATTTTGTGCTTTACGCGGACGTTTGGGCTAACACTCGCACGAAGCTCAGTGTGAAGTGGTGTGGACCAGCGAAGGTTGTCGACATTGGATTTTTGTCATTGAGCACTTGATAACTGGTGAAAGATGCATGGTGCACGCCAGACGTCTGAAATTCTACGCGGATTCGTCACTGAATGTGTCGGAGGACCTTTTGCAGCATATTGCGCACAACAGTGAGGGCCACGTTGTCGAGACGCTCCGTGAAGCACGCTATGAGACGGCGGCCAAGCGTGGATTATCTGAGCTGGAAGATTCATGGGAACCAGCTGTTTCGCTGTTCGAAGACGTACCGGTGCTGGTACGATCTTACATCACCAAGCATTCCGGTGACGCAATAGTTAAGCGTATGGCGAAAGCGCTCGGTATCGTGGTTAACTTATCTTTGAGGGAGTGTTGGCGGTGGCTTCAACAGGCCACCTTGAAGCCGGCCACCCAACGAGGACTGGGGAACCTCGCTGGATGACCAACGTGAATCTCGCCACGTGGACCAACCAGTCGTCGGAGCAACCCCAAGGTGGTGTGTTGAACGACGTGGCTAGTCCTGAGTGGCGTATGCATGTATGACGCGGACGAGATCTTTCCTTCTATATCTGTCGTTGTGTCCAGAGCTCGTAGGACACCTGTAGCTGTAAGGAGTAACCAGGGCAACAGGCCGGACAGCAACATAGCGAGCTCTTTAAATCTATTCACTTTTCATTTGGAACTCGGAGTCGTAGGCGCGACAAACAACAAGCCCTAAATGAAGCAGACTTCGGGGAGGATGCAGTTCCGTTCATCGATGCAAACTTCATGGCAAACCTCGAAAAGACCTGGTCCTTTGAATGATTGCGTCGATAGTCCACAACTTCTCAGACTGTTATGCCTTGGACGGGGTTCGAGTATTTCTGCGGTTCTCAAGAAATTCCCAGGTTTACTCATCCATCGTCGAGCTCAAAATGTGGCCAACCCCCTTCCTTCCGTACAGGGCTTGTGCGACTCTGAGGTGTGTGCCATCTATTAGGAGGGATATGAGACCGCTGTGCCTGACGTACGGAGTGTTCTCCAACCCAGCCCAAAGGACACGCCGGGCCCCCCGGACGAATTCTTTTCCGGGTCTCGAACCACACGACGACGTTCAGCCAGCTGTGACGATGGCCCTTAACAAACCCCCAACTTCCGCGGTCTTTCGGGAAATACCACGTGTACATGAAGGCCGACGCATTCTTGTACTTGAAGTACTTAGCAGCCCGGCCGTACACTTGAGAGCCCAAGCTCGACCCCTTGCAATCTCCACTTCCTGAGCCCGTTGCCTTTAGATCCCCACTCGTCTCGCCTGCTGCATTCACAGCAGGGCACGAATGACATCCGCCGCGAATTTGCAGTTTGGGCTTGAGCTCGATGGCGTCTTTATCGGAAGCGGTGACAGGTTCCTGTTGCGGAAAAGGTTGCACCTTGTCGTGGTCAATACTGACAGCCGCACAGAGAGCGCCAAAAATGACGGAGATAAGCAGCAGCGCGCGGAGAGTCATGTCTGCAGAAGCAGGATGAATCGAAACTGAATTCGAGTGCATTGGCCGTGCTAATTGACAATCGCATTTCCCTGATTGTCAATTGGCGGAATCAACTTACTGTTTACCAAAGTAAGGTTTGGTTTGGACCCATGGACATGTATCGTCGAAGTGTTCCTATTTGCTGTGGTTCATACCCACACGATGTAACGTTACCAAACTGGCAACAAAGTTTAGCAATATCCCTTTCATTGCTCAAGTCTTTCTCAAGTCGTTGGCGTTCCAGGGTATGGTATCACGCGAATATGTACATCTTTAGACGAATACCTGTTTTGGGACCCAACTCTCCTATAAAGCAGCGTCTTGTCCCCAAGATGCTGCTTCGACTCGAAGCCTTCGAGTCGTGTTGCTGCTGGTGGCCGGTAGAGTGGCAGCAAGTGTTATTGACAGTAGATAGTACCACCTTTTCAATATCTGTAATTTTAGTTGAATTTTAATATTTTGGTATTATACTTCAAGTAGTAGTAGTAGTTATTAATAATAGGAAGCAGGTTTTCATGTATTAATATAGTAGATAAAACTAGTATTGTAGGCCAATACTACTATCGGGGATGTGGTGCCATTGTTGTTGAGTTTTGATCAACGAGGAGGTTCAAAAGACTAAATTTGCAACTTGCTTGGTTCTGGACAGAAAGCGAGAATGCCGCACGCTTGGGGAAATTGTCCTGCGATTGAGTGGTTCGTCGAACAGGACCGGACTACCAGATCTGCTTGTCCCGAACAAGCACTCGAATTTGTAAGCTCAGTTTGCAATCTTCCAGCCCCACCAGAAGTTCGCTACTGTCACTAATCTCGCAGCTGCCCTCTTTTCATTCCATCGAAGAAGTGCGCTAGCCACGACCGATCCGTGCGTGGTTTTTGGACATGAAGTTTTTGTTTTCCGCAGCCGTTGTAGAAGAACGGCCGAGATGGGAGTATTGTTGAAACAGAGCAAGCAACAGATTCAGAGCATGGAACTCGTCGCCGAACTTGCTGTGGCGCGCATGGCTAAGAGTCATGACTAGTTGTCTAAATTAGGTTAGTATAGTATGTAACTTTGAGCGCAGGACTGGACCGACAAAGCCACTGTTCGCCCACTCAGCGAATTTGGGATTGCGGGAGCTCTGCCCACTCGAGCAGACTCCAATATCAATAGGCTAGACTATACCATACTAACCTTAAGCTAAATGGACTACCGCATATACACAGCGACAAGTGCAGTCGAACACGACCGAAGCCAACTGCCGTGGCTCAATCCTTCATACTCCCACTTCGTGTTCCTCGAGCTCAAGCAGCTTGCTTGCTGTGTAGCTTCACTCCGGCAAAGGCAACACATTGAGTCGGTCCCTCAGTTTACAGAACTGCTGGGGGCCGAGTGGTTTAGTGAAAATATCCGCGATGTTTCCCTCACTTGGACAATACATCACTTCAAAGATTCCACGCTCCACAAAATCACGAATTTTGTGAAACTTCAGGTCTACACACTTGACCTTGTAGCCACTTCGCAGTTCCTTAATCACTTGAATTGCAGCTTGGTTATCTTCATAAAGAATCGTCTTCTTCGTTCTCCGAACCTTCAACTCAATGCACAGGTTGTGTGTCCACATGATCATGTTGGAGCACTCGCTGGCAGCAACAATTTCTGCGCTGCATGTGTCGTCCGTCATGATCGGCTGCTTCTTGCTTTTGTAAGCGAAAACACATCCGTTCAACAGCAGTACATATCCTGTGATTGAGCGGCGATCGTCTTTTTCTTTCCCTAAGTCTGCATCTGCGTAGGCCACTAGTTCCATCCCAGGGGACTCTGGTTTGTACCACACTAGCCCATAGTCTCGCGTGCCTTGTAGATAGCGGAGGACGCGTTTAGCTAACACGTAGTGCTCCTTGGTGCAGCAGTTGAGAAACTTGCCCAGTGTGCAAACAGCATTCGCGATGTCTGGTCGCGAACAGCTGACCAAATATTGTAATGACCCCACAATACACTGGGTGTCTAAGTCAGGATCAATATTCACACAGACCGGTTCCTTGTCCGGGTCCCCGGAAGAGGAAAATTGCCCTTGACCTGCGGTGTGGGCACTGCTTTGCAATTTCCATCTTGAAGCGCTCCAGTAGCTGAGCCACATAGCCACTCTGCGAGATCGCTAACATCTTGCCTGGCACGTACTTGATCACCATAGAAAGCAAATGACTAACATCACCGAGGTCCTTCACCTTGAACTTATTACTAAGCTCAGTCATCACCAGCTCGGTGTTCTCTTTCGTAGCTGCAATGACAATATCATCAACGTAAAGGGTCAAGAAGATGGGACTACCATGCACCCAGAGATAGTAAATTCCTCCATCCATCTTCGATCTCTGAAAGCCACATTCCCTCAAGTACTCGTCTAGCGTCTTGTACTATATCCGCGGGCCTGCTTGAGTCCGTACAGACTCCTCAGCAGCCTGCAAACACGCTCAGCTCCATCACTGAAAAACGCTACGCTGGCTGGTACATGTAGATCTCACAGTCAATAGGTACATTGAGAAAAGCGGTAACAAAGTCAACGTGGCGACAAAGCAGTCCATAGTGCAATGCCAACAAAAGGATCAGCCTCACAGCTTCCGCACACACCACCGGTGCATACGTTTCCCAAAAGTTCAGTCCAAACTTCTGTTGACATCCTTTTATCGTAATCCTAGCACGATGGTGTTCCACTTCACCTCTTGCATTGCGCTTCCGCACAAAAATCCATTTACTTGTTAAGATCTTGGCTCCGTCGGGGTTTTCCACCAATTCCCAGGTATTGTTCCGCAGCAGTTCACTATACTCCTTATTCAGCGCCTCAACCCGCTTCTCTGAGTCAGGTGCCTCCAAAGCAGCTTTCACCGATGTCGGCTCTAGAACAGCTTTCACTGCTTGAATCACTAAACCTTCTGAAAGTTCAATCTCGTAATCACTAAGACGAACATTTTGTTGCCGACCCGAGTTGAACGACGAAATGAGGCTCCCAATCACTGTCTTCCTCATCATCATCTTCGTCATCACTTGACAACGATGTACTTCCTCCCCCTGAGCCTGCATGGGTATTCAATCAATCACCGGAAGCGATAACGTCAGCTTCCCCATCCTCATCCTCCCCCTCTTCATCATCATCCACAGCATCCTGCACTTGAAAAGACTCGGGCAGTTCCCGAAGCGGAGTTGAGCGGTGGTTAGACTCACTCACTCTAATCTCAGGAACACCATTCTCTTCATGTAGCTCCTCTTCATATATTACACATTCTTCTTGCTGCTGCGGTGCACCCCAAGGTGACAGCTGAGCATTTGCCAAGAGGCATTCTCACTGAAGACGAACTCGACAGTTCGAAGCGTAGGCTCTCCCACACTAACCGGGGATATAGCTCCACCACAACACTAGATCCAGAACTACCCTGTGCATTTGCAAGACATTGACGCTTGGTAGAAGGTCCAGTCAACACCTCATGTGTCACTGCTGCCATGACCGGTAAACGAATCAGCGGGGTCACGTCTGGGAGGCTGAAGCGGCCTCGCCGATATCTATTTGCCAACACGTGCTCCACGTATGAACAATCGACAGTCCAATCTTCATCAAACTCCACAGAACGTTGCTCTTGAATATCACCAGTCCTCAAATTCTGAATGCGATATCCCTCTCAGTTCTTAGCAAACCCAAGAAATAGACCTAACATGCCAGGGTTTTCCAGCTTGTTAGCCCTCAGCACCTTCGGTGTAAACACGAGCACAATGCAGCCCCACGTACGTAGCTTCTCAACATCAGGCCTCTCACCGAACCGTCGAGTGTACGGGGTATCTCCGTCAAGTGCACTACAAGGGCTCACGTTCATCACTTCCGCTGCAAACGTGAACGCCTCTCCCCACAGAGTTTGAGGCAAGTTTGTCATCGTCAGTAGGCTGCGAACTCGTCCTAACAATACGCCATTCATTTTCTCGACTAGCCCGTTCTCTTCAGGACTGTAATCATTCGTCCATAGAAACTCTATCCCCCTCCCCTTGAGGAATGATTTCAGTCTCTTGTTGACCAATTTTTTACCTTAAATTGTAAGTGTCTACCTCCACGTAACACATGTCGGACATGAGCTTCTGGTACGGCTCGGTTGCACGCCTTGAACGCGTCAACTTGTACGACATGCGCTTCTGCTTTGATGCAGTGCATGTCCAGCATTTCCCATCACAACCCGATGAACCAACTGAAAGACTCGTGCACAGCCCCTCCAAACCAAATGCTGCTTTCTGCGTAGCCATTCGGGCAGTAGTTCCGAGTTTGGACGGAGAAAACTCTGACGTTTCCATGATGACATCAGATGAAAGCACAAACCAATCTGGATTCAGCTCGTCAGACTCTTCCCTAATGTCTGCCACAGACTACATGATTGGGGCTGGGACGCATATGCCTGTGTCAGGAGCTACAGTGATGATGGGATCTGTAGGTGCGCCAGCAAGAAGCTCGTTTCCAATGATGACTATTGCAACAGTGCCTCAGCAATCTCGGGTAGAATCCAATTCGGGTAAACCCAAGTCTGGGACGCCGTCTGATGTTTATCCATCCCAGATTCCGTTGCCAGGGACGCCGAAACAGACTCCCAGAAGACTTACGAGTCGACATGAGGAAGTGGAAGGCAAATCTGGTGATGACAGACAGGGTTCCACTCAGTTTGGACCTGGGGTTGGAGGTTTCAACTTCCAATCTGTGACTCAAATGAGGCCGAACGCACCCGTCCGTGAATCTCAGATGGTTAATCAGCATGATCGAGAACTTTCACAGTTACGAGCGGAGGCACGGACTCAAATCCAAACGGAACAAGCTCAGATTCAGGAGCTGCGAGCTCGACTCCAAGCTCAGATTGACAGAGAGGCTGAGAATAAGCGGCAGTATGAAGAAGCACTTCGTGTTGCTACAACCTTACCTCCCCAACCTCGATCACAAGCTGGGATGTCCCCGCAACAACTGGAACAGGAATTGCTGGAACGATTAGCTTCGCAACGTGTTGCACAAGAAACCCAACGACGTCAGGAAGATGAAGCGCATGCCCAGTACTTGTTGGCCGTGCAAAAGGATCTTGAGAATGCTGAGCAACGCGCCAGACAAGCTGAAATCAACTCTGAGAATAAGGCATCCCAGATTACAGCCCAGTATCAGTCCGAGTTACTGCAGTTGAAAGAACAATACGCCCTAGACCAAGAGAAGTCACAGCGTGCTATCCGAGAGCAAGAAGAAAAGATTCGACGCTTTCAGTCTGCACAGCAGGAGCTGCTTCACGCTCCCGGTTCTAGTTCTCATCCATCTGCAACAGCTCCAACTCCCGGAATATCCCAGAGTGTCCCGCGATCGTCAACGGACCCAATAGCTATTCAACTGGCGAATTTGACACGGGTGGTCGAACATCTGGTGAGCAGTCAGCAGAGCAACCCGAAACCAACCGAGACAACGAAATCAGACAAACCTCGGAGCGAATCTCAGTCGAAGAACCAAAAGTCCACCAACCAGGAAGAAAAGCCGCAATACGCGATCCTCGAAGTCAGGTGGGCCTGACGATGGTAGCGATCCTGAGTCAAGTGACTCTAGTTCCAGTGATTCGTCTCAAGATGATCTTGACGGTCAGTTTGGTGCTATAGCTCAAACTAGGGGAACCGATGCTGCGGCTAGTACTCGTGTGGTGGTTCAAGCAATGATCGCGCATGATGCTTTGGAAAAATTCGATGAGCGCAAGCCTCTGGAAGATCGAGTCAACTGGTGGGAACGCTTCATGTACTATGCAACCATGGCACCGTGGGATGAGAAGACTCGGGTTGTTCAGCTTCGGATGAGACTCAGCGGTGCCCTGAAAGATTGGTGCACTCAACTCCCAGATCCTGTCCGCTCAGACTGGAAGAAATTTTCTCACGTCTTCAAGAAGGAGTGGTGTCGTGCTGTTGTGTCACGTGCTGAGAAGTATTACGCTATGGGAACACGCGACCAGGAGACTCCCAGAATGTTTTTGTACCGATTGAACCGAGCGGCTAAGAAAGCTGGGATCGCCCATGAAAAGCCAACAAATGAGAGAGAAGCGCACATTCGGCGTTTTATCAAGGCATTGGGGGATACCAAGTTGAAGACCACCCTGCAAGGTCCGAGGTTTGACACGATGAAAGAATTGGAAGACACTTTGAAGCGCATTGAAGCTCTACACCAAGATGAAAGCACTGAGAACCGGGATTACCAGCAAAAGCGTCGTCCCGCTCAGAACTTGCAATTTGGGAGGTTCAAGCCCCCTCAGCGTCGAGATGAAGGGCGAGCGTTCGTGGCGGATGGAACTGAAGAAGAACTAGAGTCGGGGCGACACGCCCATTTCAAAGAAGACTCTGATCCCAGCGCTAATGAGATATCAGACGCTACTCCCAGCGCCGCTCAAAGTAATTCTGGCATCCCAGGATTGACTTCGTTATCTTGTGCCGATTCGCCAGATCCCAGTATCGTGCAGTTGCCTCCTGGTGAAGAGATATTCCGGCTTGCTGAGAAATTAGCCTGGAAACCCATACCAGGAACTCAGCCGTTTGACGAAAACCAATTCCAGCAGCCAGCAAACAGATGTGACCATTGTGGTAGCAGTCGGCATTCAACTGGCAAGTGCTGGAGCGGATTGATTTGTGGACGTTGTCACGAAGAGGGTCACCCAACCCAGTATTGCAGACGTCAACCTTGCTCCACGTGTGGTGATTTTCATCGTGGTGGCTTGTGTGACATGTGGTCGGACTTGAAGGCAGTGCGCGAATTGATCCGCGCTGGAGGTTCTATCGAGGGCCTTGATCTGGGAATAATCCAGCTGCTAGCTGAGAATCCGGATCCCGGAACGCCGTTAAACCACTAGGCTCGCTGGTTCGGGAACCAGTGCGTGACGAGCCGAAGTCCCAAGCGTATTGCGCTTTTGCATATGTGGGCTCAGCCCTTCCATGTTGGCGCAGGGATAATCCCAAATGTATATCATCATCTGATCAAGCCTGTGTTTATTCCGTTGACTCTGAGACCAAATCCTGTGACCCAGAAACTGAGTCTGAGGAATTCGAATTTGCTTTGGTTCGTGGTGAACGGTATGGATGGTGGAGTAACCACACTCTGATCGGCGAAAAACGAGCAAAGGCGATGGTACATGGAGCCATATTCAATCATCGAATTCAGATTCTCATGGATTCTGGAGCGACCACCAGCATTATGAGCCTAGATCTTGCACGCAGATTGAAGCTCAAGCTGAGAAGTGGTTATAACCTCCGTGTGATTGGAATGGGGGATGCTCCGACATATGTGACAGCACAGACGAAGATCAAGCTGACTCTGGGAATCCGAGTTGTGTACGTGATGGACATCTGGGTTGGATATATCGGTGATGGTATGAGTTGTCTTCTGGGAATGGATTTCATGGTCGCAGCCGGCGTTCGGTTGTGCGCTCGTGAAGGAATCATCGATTCCAGAAGAAGAATCTTTGATGTTTGGTCGGAGGGCCTGAAGTGGATCATTTCGGTCTGGAACTCTGGACCTCGCCTTCTGAAGCTCAGCATCTTCGGCCTGGAGGTTCATGTGTGGTCCCTATCAAGTACGCTCAAGCCAACCCAATGAACACAGTAGTGTGGGCTGGTCATGGCAAGCAGTGGGTTACTCAAATTATGTACGGGTCTGGGAGGCACCCCAAAGCAGTCAAGGTAGTGAACATCTCGGATAGTCCGGTCTGGATTGAACAACGAACAACAGTGGCCTGTTTGGTGGAAAGAGAGTATTTACCCAGGCTAGATGGATTTGTGCGACCAAGCTCGAAGAAATATCGAGAGTGGGGGCAAGTTATCTTCGATTCTGAGTCGTCGCCGGAGTTCCGAAAACGAGAAGAATTCGGTGCGAGACAGGCTGAGATGAAGGCACCTCCGGCCGTAGAGAAACGAGCATATCCTTGGCCAAAACAATTCTTGCTGAAGAAACCCATCCCAGTTCACAAAGGTGGAGTCAAACCAGGACCACGTTTCGGAATTCAAGGAGCGGCTACTTCTGTTGTGCAGACGAATGCTGAGCCACTACACTTACCTCCAAGTCCCAGTCAAAGAGAAACATCCCGGATTTGGCCTCCGCTTCCACCTGAAACTGAGGAACCCAAGAAAGACACTTGGTTGAGCACTCAATTGTGGAAGCGCCCGAACCTCAGACTGTTCCGATGGCTGTAACCGGAGCTGGGGATAATGCCGAAGGTGCCAGACTCGAATTGGAGCGCGTTTCCGGCTCAGAACCGTGTACCGGCCTCTTCGCTTGCTCCTTCCAGTTCCGGCCACGGAACCGGGATGACTCTGCTTCCACTTCTTCTCTTTGCGACCCTGAGTCTGGGACGGCACTAGGAGTTGCCAGTCTGGGATAGACCTGTCGTAATCCAACGCACTCACTCACACACTAGGACTTCCGCGCACCACGCCGATTTAGGCGAGGAACTTAGCGGGTCCGAAAACCACTATCTCGGATTGCCACTGCCACACGAACCAACCAACGAATCCGAGAACCACTATCCCTGGTATCGCGTTGCCTGAAACCTCACGAAAGATCACCTTCTTCCGGAAACACGAAGCACCACAGGAAAACCGCCGAAACAGAAGACCAAGTAGTGGGTACACGAAATAACAAAGTCGACCACGCCGAAACACGATAAACTTGGTTAACTTGGAGTTGAATGTATTGGGATGGTCACCTTACACCCGCCTACCACCTGCTCTACACGAGAACAGTAGTGTCGAGGCTGATCGAACGCACTTGCGGTCTACAGGGCAAATTGAACTCTGATTGAATCAAAACACATGCAAATGCAAGGACTAACTAAGCATAGGGCGCGCTTCACTACTCTCTCCTTCTCTGGGTACATCTTGACTTCGAGGTGAGACTGACGACAGAGCTTGGCTTGTGCACTGCTTGAATAAAATGACGACCTGTGATTGGTCAATCCAGAATAAAAGTCCGGGGCTCGCCAACATTCCTGAAATCCGGACTTGCGATTGGCCAACGAGGGTAAGCAATCCGATGTTGACAGCTGCCACAGATCTGATTTGTACCACGGTATCCGGTGGCGGCGTCGCTGAACGAAAGATTTTGGAGACTCTTCCGAAGAAACCCTTCCGGGGCAGTTACACGAAATCTTGTAACGAAGATCTCAGTGGCCAGCCTCCATACAGAGTCTCAGCATCCTCTCTCTCGCTCAGTCTGGGACACCTACCATGAACTCGGATCTGGGATCAGAAACCTCCGCACCGCACACACCACTACGTGACTCGGATCTGGGACGATTCTCTGAGACTCAGACACAACACTGGGATCCTGGATCATTCATGAGCTGGGATTCGCGTCACCGAGGCACTACGACCTGGGATCTGGGATCATCATCTGGGAGTCACCACATGTTGGGTTGGGGAACGGGAGCCAGTTCAGGTTGCGGCAAATCTTTGGTGGACTGCTTATGTGTCATCCTCTGCTGACCTCAAATTCCAGAAGTGGGGGTTGACTTACGGTCGATGGATGCAGTCGAAAACTTTTGAAACGCCTCATCACAGAACCATGGACGCGAAGACTCCGGGATTACTTCATGGAGATCTACAATTGCTATCGGCAAAAGAAGCTGAAGAGGTTGCTAAGGTTGCTGGTGATTTTGTGCTTGATTCGAGAGGAGTGCTTTATTATTGAGCCGCCCGACTCCGAGTCGTCCACCAGATGCTGCTGGGAATCTGAGGTTGGTGGTTCCGTCATCGCTTCGCGAAGATTTGTTGCACCTCACTCATGATGAGTTTCAAGGAGCGCATCAAGGGATTACCCGGACATTTGAACGGCTACGTCAAAAGTATTACTGGTCTGGAATGTATGCAGATGTTCAACGATTTGTCAAGGAGTGTGTGGATTGTGTCACTGCAAAGGGAGCACCACCAAATCCTGGACCATCATCTGGGATTCTTTTGGCGACAAAACCTTTTGAGGTGGTGTCAATGGATTTTGTCACGAATTTGCCGAAGTCCAATCGAGGCAACGTTTTCTTGTTGTTGTTCCAGTGTGCTTTCTCTGGTTTCATAATGTGCAAACCTATGGGGTCGACCGCAGCTCAGGAAGTTGCAGAAGCTTACATGGAATGTGTCTTTCAGAGATTTGGTGCCAGTGAGATGCTAAGACATGATTGTGATCCCAGATTTATGAGCGAAGTGTTCACACGTTTCAGGGAAATGCTAGGGAGTCAATCTTGCTTATAGACCCCAAGCTAATGGTCAACAAGAGAGATCGGTGCAAACTGTGATTCGAGCCATCCGAGCTTACGTTTCGGAACCTGATCAAAGTGACTGGGACGACCAAGTGGAGAAGTTGATGTGGGCTTTGAACACGTCCTTCGACGCAACACGTCTAGATACCCCATTCTATTTGGTTCACAGCTGGGATCCACAGAGTACAGTTTCGGCTATGCTGGGACCATCTCCGAGTGGCCTTGATCAGAGAACCGCGTATGAGTGGCGCCGTACAGTTCAACGTCAGTATGAGTATGCTCAAACTTGGGCTGAAGACCTTCAAGCTGAAGCTAAAACAAAGCGTTCTGAAGCTCAGACGAAAATCTGGAAGGAACTGTCCGACCGGCTCAAGAGTGGTTTTGAGGTTGGGGACGCAGTTTGGCTTTTCCTGGGACGATTCCAGCCTGGGCTGACGAAGAAATTTGCCCATTGTGGCATGGACCATTCCGGATCATGGAGACCTCAGATGATTTTCGCTGTAAGCTGAAGATCGAAGGTTCCGGTTACAGAGTGTACCCACGGGTCCATGTAAGTCGCCTAAAGCCGCGTGCCCTGTTCCCAGATCGCCCTACGATGGAGGTGGAAGTCTCAGATGATGATGATTTTGACGCTGCATTACTGCCTGAAGATGTATCTGAGCCTGATGAAAATCAGAACGTTTACGAGGTCGATGCGATCCAAGATGTGCGTTGGGTGAGACGTACTCGGAAATCTCGACGCGTCCGGGGATATCTTGTGAAATGGAAAGGATACCCGGACTCGGAGTGGCTACCCGTTTCTCAGCTGAATTGTGGAGCATTGGTGTTTGACTTCAACAAGAGTGCTCGAGCACAAGCTCGATTCCAAGCTATACAATCTGGAAATGAGCTGCCTGAGTCTGAGACGCAATAGGTAGTTCCCAGATTTAAAGTTTGGGTGTGCATCTTGTATGTCACGAGTGTCTACAGTTTTGTTTTGCGCTGGAAGAGATTGGAGGTTTCGAACTGGAACTGATTGTCAGGAAATTGGAGTTAATGATCAGACTCTCGACCGCGGGGTGGCGATGATACTGTTGAGGATGCAACAGACGACGACGAGCGGGTCGTGTCGATTGCAACAGTCGCTGGAACCTGTGGTATCATGCTGCTACAGACGTTGGAATGACTGGGACGTCCGAAGACGAGCGATTGGTCGCAGTTGCTGTTGATACCTGGTTGAGGTTCCCAGTGTCCATCTCGCCAACCTGTGACGTAGTCCTGGACGAGTCGAGAAGCACAGGCAGCCTAGTTGAGCCTATGAGTGCTGTTGATAGTGAAGCAGGCGGATTATGTATGCCACCAATCGGGTCGCTGTCTTGCGGCCGTACGTGTGGTGGAGGTTCAGTCATGCCAGTGTCTGCCGTGCGATTGGCAAGCGGTGGGTGGAGCTGTACGCGGAGGAATCCGACGGTTGTGTTACTTGGTGTGGAGTCCAAAAGATAATGGGCTGGAATGACACTCGAAAGTCGAGGCAAAAGCCTGCGCGGACAGGACGAGGCGGTGGTTGACGTCCGGTTGTTATCTGCACTGGGACCAAGTCGAGAATGACCTCCTTGGGCCCGGTAAACATAAGGGACGGTTGTGATGAGGCGTTTCAAAAGTTTTCGACCGCACCCATCGACCGTAAGTCAACCCCCACTTCTGGAATTTGAGGTCAGCAGAGGATGACACATAAGCGGGCCACCAAAGATTTGCCGCAACCTGAACTGGCTCCCGTTCCCCATCCCAACATGTGGTGACTCCCAGATGAGGATCCCAGATCCCAAGTCATACTGCCTCGGTGGTGTGAATCCCAGATCATAGGTGATCCCGGATCCCAGTGTTGTGTCCGAGTCTCAGAGAATCGTCTCAGATCCGAGTCACGTGGTGGTGTGTGCGATGCGAATGTCGCTGATCCCAGACCCGAGTTCACGGTAGGCGTCCCCTGATTGAGAGAGAGAGAGAATGCTTGGAAACGTCGTTTTACTTGGTACACGGCTGGGAAGCTTAAGGGACGATATCAGCTATGCTCGACCCAAAGCCCTCCAGTGTCCAGGAGAAGACTGCTTACGAATGGAGACGGAAGTTGCAGCGAGAATACAGTTATGCGAAAGCATGTGCTGAGGACTTGCAGAAGAAAGCAAAGCGTCATCGTTCGGAAGTCCAAACGAAGAAGTGGAAACAACTTTCGGAAAGACTGAAGTCTGGATTTAAGGAAGGTGATGCTGTATGGCTATATATTCCAAAAGTCCAGACGGGGTTGAGTAAGAAGTTGGCTCACATGTGGCAAGGACCCTTCCGAACAGAGGAGGTACACGACTACTTCCGGGTGAAACTTCAAGTCAAAGACACCGAGTATCGTGTGAACCCTTGGGTGCACATTAGCCGTTTGAAACCGCGAGCACTCTTTCCAAGACGACCAACGGCGGAGATCCAAGTTGATGAGGATGATGATTTCGACGCAGAGTTACTTCCAGAAGACAGTTTGGAACCTGATTCCGAAAGAGATGAATACGAGATGGAAGAGATTCTGGACACGTGCTGGTATAAGCGCACCCGTACTTCCAAACGGAGGAAGGAATACCTAATCAAGTGGAAAGGATATGGCTACCGCTGGCCCAACTCAGCTGCGGTGCGTTGCTCTATGAATTTGATCAAGGAGCACGTGCGAGAGCGAGATTCCAAACGATGCAGGCTGGAAATGATCATCCCCAAGCCTAGTCATGTCCGGCTGGAAGCCTAAGATTGTTCTGATTCGACCCCAACCCGACTGACTTTTGTATGTGAACCGACGGAATTTTTGGCTTGATTATACTATGGAGGTTTCGACCTGTGACTTGATGATCTTTTGGAGTTTGGAGATGCGGATGACGTCAGTGGAGATGAAGGTGTGAGTGGATAAGATGTGAAGACTGAAGCCATGACTGCAATCGGATGAGAGCTTGCGATGTGTCATGTATCGTCCAGACGATACTGGACAGATTTTGGCACAAAGTTGGCGGAGAGAAGCAGCCACGTCCACCAGTTGGCTAGCAGTGCCTCCATTTGGATAAAACTTCCGTTTGGACGGCTGGGTGACGCGTGGTCTCATCACAACCTGTCCGCTCGGAGGTGAATTCCTCTATGAAAGGTTATGACGAGAGGGACGGTTGACGCGAGGTGACTGTACAAAAATTGCACAGCACCTGTCCCAGCCATCCACCCGTGAAATCCGATACCAACGGACCCCAAAAGAGACCGTACTGCACCCGAGCCAAGGCCGACGTGAACTGACACGTGTACATTTCAAGTGACTCCGAAGCCCAAGTGACTGTCCAAGAGGAAGGCTCTCCAGACGACCACTGACCAAGTCCATACTGGCGCCAAGTGAAGCGCTGAGCTCGCCTGACGATCGCTTCTCCAAACGAGGTTTTCGTCTTCCAGACGAGGATTTGCAGATCCAGACGAAGATCCAGGATACTGGGTACACGGCCCGTACCCAGTATAAACCTTCCAAAATTTCACCATACTCCGACCAAGATATTTCCGACCGACCAAGACAACCGACCAGGGTGTGCAATGCACAAAGGGTCGCCCGGGTACCACTTATGTGATACGGACCGCCAGGCTGCCTGACCAAGATTACGCCACCTGAGTCTATACTGAAACCAAGACAAATGCGCTCCTTCCAGAAGGAGCCCATGTAGAAGCCCTTTCAGAGGGAATTGTAGCAGAGAATAACTAACAGAGAGTTCGTTTTGCCAGCAAGTGCACAAGTGCCTACCGGAATCCCGTTCAGTTGGCCCGAAGGTGCTTATTCGTCGAACTGGGGCCAAGTCTGTTCCGGAAGCTACGTCTGTCCGGCAGACCCTCAGCGGCGACACCTGCGTTTGGACACAGCGCGACCGCGAATACCGCCGTGGAGCTCTCACAAAGGTTAAGGCCAAGTTAGTCGGTATTCGGGTGGCGCGCACCTGGAAGTGACCCGTACTATTTCATATTCCAGTTGGAGGTAACCGTTTGGGGACTCCCATTTCATATTCTGCTGCGATTCGAGGAGGTTGTGAGTGATCACCCCTAGGATTTTGATTGATAGACTGCTGTGTGATAGGACTGTGTATTGTCTGACAGAATCTAGTATTCTCGTTTGGATATTGATATTTCTTCCAGTTGGAACTAGGTCTCCTTTTGGAAGTGGTGCGCGAATAGGGTGCGTTTGGAACTGACCAGTGTTCCAGGCGAACCACAAGTAGACTGATGTACGGACCCACCACTCAAGGGTCCTAAAGAATAAGTAGTGGCTGTATATCGTGTATAACTCTCTGTATTTGTTAGGTTATCTCTGGTAAGGCTTTTACTCGTGGTCTACCCCCAGTTCTAATACTGCGTTTTGGAAGTAAACGTATGCGCTCTGTGTTCTGCTGTTTGATCGACAGTCTAGACAACAACTCAACAGGTGAAGTCACCCACTTCCGAAGACAAACGACCCCGAATGGGATTACACAAGGTCACACGCCAACTTCGTTTGGAAGTTCTCTTCCGGACGGAGTCTAACCTCAGGTGGAATCTTCCGAAAGAAGTACTTGTGCTTCCAGAAGGAGTTTCTATCTGGTGTGTGTCACTGTTTTGGGTCATAGCCCCATCCACCCGGCACGCAATTATACACCCTGGACGATAAAGGCGTTCACTCGCCTCGCCTCAGAACCGTAGAGTAAAAGAAGAGGCTGGTAAGCGGTTCCGAGCTGGAACCGTAGAGTGAAAGAGAGGCCGTCAAGACCTGAGTCCAAGGTCTGGAAGAAAGAGGACAGCGTTTGTGTGAAGTGAAGTTTGTATATCAAGAAAACCCCGGGGCATTTGGGACGAAGTCAAGACACGTGCAATCTGGGACCTGCCAAGTCCGAGGGCAGCTTCACTTGGTGTATTTGGAGACAAACTGGGATCGGAGGCAGCTGGTGTGGCCGACGCACGTCTGGGTCCACAGCGTAGCCTTAGGAAGAACCCAATGCAAGGGATCACAAGCGGGTACACACACGCCCACCCGAGTTCCAATCTGGGATTCGAGTGTTCCTAGTTCAAGGTAATTCTGCGATTCTGTAAGGCACCTCACCACATTGCCCGGATGTGACCTTGCTCGCCACATTCCCAGCAACCATCAGGCTTCTGGACGTTGCGGTCCTGATTATTTTTCTTCAGTTTGTATCTCCCCCGACCTCGCTGCTTCTTGCCGTTTCCGTGACCCTCGTTGCCAGATTTCCCGTTGCCTTGTTTGTTCTGGTTCGCGCAGCTCATTTTGGCCGAGCCGATGGTAGCACGAGGTAACTCCCCAGCAACCTTTTCGTCCAGGTCTTGCTCTGCTCGCAGGGTATTCATCACTTGCGCAGCCGTGGGTGCGAGTCGGTGAGTACCAGGCAAAGCCAGGACGGCATAATGTCTTGAAAACTGACGCACCACCTCTCGATGTGTGTGCGGCACATTGCCCAGAAAAATCTCAGCGAACTCTTCATCATTAATCACTTTGCCATAGTGCTGAAGATACCGCCTTTGCAACTCCATTTCTCTCAACCAGTCACTCATATTCATATCCTTAGTGTACTTGTTCGAATAGAGCTGTTCCCGTGCAAAGATGTAGTTCGCGTACTCTCTTTTTGTCTGCTTGTTCTTAAAGCGAGTCCACATCTCCCTTGCGGACACCTCATGCTGTTCGCACACCGGGCAAGTTTCTCAACTGCTACACCAAGGAGCACTACGTGTTAGCTAAACGCGTCCTCCGCTATCTACAAGGCACGCGAGACTATGGACTAGTATGGTACAAACCAGAGTCCCCTGGGATGGAACTAGTGGCCTACGCAGATGCAGACTTAGGGAATGAAAAAGACGATCGCCGCTCAATCACAGGATATGTGCTGCTGTTGAACGGATGTGTTTTCGCTTACAAAAGCAAGAAGCAGCCGATCATGACGGACGACACATGCAGCGCAGAAATTGTTGCTGCCAGCGAGTGCTCCAACATGATCATGTGGACACACAACCTGTGTATTGAGTTGAAGGTTCGGAGAACGAAGAAGACGATTCTTTATGAAGATAACCAAGCTGCAATTCCAGTGATTAAGGAACTGCGAAGTGGCTACAAGGTCAAGTGTGTAGACCTGAAGTTTCACAAAATTCGTGATTTTGTGGAGCGTGGAATCTTTGAAGTGATGTATTGTCCAAGTGAGGGAAACATCGCGGATATTTTCACTAAACCACTCGGCCCCCAGCAGTTCTGTAAACTGAGGGACCGACTCAATGTGTTGCCTTTGCCGGAGTGAAGCTACACAGCAAGCAAGCTGCTTGAGCTCGAGGAACACGAAGTGGGAGTATGAAGGATTGAGCCACGGCAGTTGGCTTCGGTCGTGTTCGACTGCACTTGTCGCTGTGTATGCGGTAGCCCATTTAGCTTCAGGTTAGTATGGTATAGTCTAGCCTATTGATATTGGAGTCTGCTCGAGTGGGCAGAGCTCCCGCAATCCCAAATTCGCTGAGTGGGTGAACAGTGGCTTTGTCGGTCCAGTCCTGCGCTCAAAGTTACATACTATACTAACCTAATTAGACAACTAGTCATGACTCTTAGCCATGCGCGCCACAGCAAGTTCGGCGACGAGTTCCATGCCCTGAATCTGTTGCTTGCTCTGTTTCAACAATACTCCCATCTCGGCCGTTCTTCTGCAACGGCTGCGGAAAACAAAAAACTTCATGTCCAAAAACCACGCACGGATCGGTCGTGACTAGCGCACTTCTTCGATGGAATGAAAAGAGGGCAGCTGCGAGATTAGTGACAGTAGCGAACTTCTGGTGGGGCTGGAAGATTGCAAACTGAGCTTACAAATTCGAGTGCTTGTTCGGGACAAGCAGATCTGGTAGTCCGGTCCTGTTCGACGAACCACTCAATCGCAGGACAATTTCCCAAGCGTGCGGCATTCTCGCTTTCTGTCCAGAACTAAGCAAGTTGCAAATTTAGTCTTTTGAACCTCCTCGTTGATCAAAACTCAACAACAATGGCACCACATCCCCGATAGTAGTATTGGCCTACAATACTAGTTTTATCTACTATATTAATACATGAAAACCTGCTTCCTATTATTAATAACTACTACTACTACTTGAGGTATAATACCAAAATATTAAAATTCAACTAAAATTACAGATATTGAAAAGGTGGTACTATCTACTGTCAATAACACTTGCTGCCACTCTACCGGCCACCAAAAGCAGCAACACGACTCGAAGGCTTCGAGTCGAAGCAGCATCTTGGGGACAAGACGCTGCTTTATAGGAGAGTTGGGTCCCAAAACAGGTATTCGTCTAAAGATGTACATATTCGCGTGATACCATACCCTGGAACGCCAACGACTTGAGAAAGACTTGAGCAATGAAAGGGATATTGCTAAACTTTGTTGCCAGTTTGGTAACGTTACATCGTGTGGGTATGAACCACAGCAAATAGGAACACTTCGACGATACATGTCCATGGGTCCAAACCAAACCTTACTTTGGTAAACAGTAAGTTGATTCCGCCAATTGACAATCATTGGGAAATGCGATTGTCAATTAGCACGGCCAATGCACTCGAATTCAGTTTCGATTCATCCTGCTTCTGCAGACATGACTCTCCGCGCGCTGCTGCTTATCTCCGTCATTTTTGGCGCTCTCTGTGCGGCTGTCAGTATTGACCACGACAAGGTGCAACCTTTTCCGCAACAGGAACCTGTCACCGCTTCCGATAAAGACGCCATCGAGCTCAAGCCCAAACTGCAAATTCGCGGCGGATGTCATTCGTGCCCTGCTGTGAATGCAGCAGGCGAGACGAGTGGGGATCTAAAGGCAACGGGCTCAGGAAGTGGAGATTGCAAGGGGTCGAGCTTGGGCTCTCAAGTGTACGGTCGGGCTGCTAAGTACTTCAAGTACAAGAATGCGTCGGCCTTCATGTACACGTGGTATTTCCCGAAAGACCGCGGAAGTTGGGGGTTTGTTCAAGGGCCATCGTCACAGCTGGCTGAACGTCGTCGTGTGGTTCGAGACCCGGAAAAGAATTCGTCCGGGGGGCCCGGCGTGTCCTTTTGGGCTGGGTTGGAGAACACTCCGTACGTCAGGCACAGCGGTCTCATATCCCTCCTAATAGATGGCACACACCTCAGAGTCGCACAAGCCCTGTACGGAAGGAAGGGGTTGGCCACATTTTGAGCTCGACGATGGATGAGTAAACCTGGGAATTTCTTGAGAACCGCAAAAATACTCGAACCCCGTCCAAGGCATAACAGTCTGAGAAGTTGTGGACTATCGACGCAATCATTCAAAGGGCCAGGCCTTTTCGAGGTTTGCCATGAAGTTTGCATCGATGAACGGAACTGCATCCTCCCCGAAGTCTGCTTCATTTAGGGCTTGTTGTTTGTCGCGCCTACGACTTCGAGTTCCAAATGAAAAGTGAATAGATTTAAAGAGCTCGCTATGTTGCTGTCCGGCCTGTTGCCCTGGTTACTCCTTACAGCTACAGGTGTCCTACGAGCTCTGGACACAACGACAGATATAGAAGGAAAGATCTCGTCCGCGTCATACATGCATACGCCACTCAGGACTAGCCACGTCGTTCAACACACCACCTTGGGGTTGCTCCGACGACTGGTTGGTCCACGTGGCGAGATTCACGTTGGTCATCCAGCGAGGTTCCCCAGTCCTCGTTGGGTGGCCGGCTTCAAGGTGGCCTGTTGAAGCCACCGCCAACACTTCCCTCCAAAAGATAAGTTAACCACGGATACCGAGCGCTTTCGCCATACGCTTAACTATTGCGTCACCGGAATGCTTGGTGATGTAAGATCGTACCAGCACCGGTACGTCTTCGAACAGCGAAACAGCTGGTTCCCATGAATCTTCCAGCTCAGATAATCCACGCTTGGCCGCCGTCTCATAGCGTGCTTCACGGAGCGTCTCGACAACGTGGCCCTCACTGTTGTGCGCAATATGCTGCAAAAGGTCCTCCGACACATTCAGTGACGAATCCGCGTAGAATTTCAGACGTCTGGCGTGCACCATGCATCTTTCACCAGTTATCAAGTGCTCAATGACAAAAATCCAATGTCGACAACCTTCGCTGGTCCACACCACTTCACACTGAGCTTCGTGCGAGTGTTAGCCCAAACGTCCGCGTAAAGCACAAAATCGCCGATAGCAAATTGCACCATAGTTGCGGAGACCTTTTTGTCCTTGGACCGGCGGCCACTGGCGCGCCTGGCGTCGTTGGTGGCTGCCACCGCTTTGTGCATATTGTCGAGGGATTGTCTGAGCTTGTGGACTTCTGCCTTTTGAGTTTGCTCCACCTGCTGCAGAGTAGTAAATTCGATCGGACCCGGAACTGCAATCGCATCTAACTGCGAAAGCGCTGGCAGTCCGGTCATGGCAGTGACGGGTGAAATGCCTCCTAACGCCGGTGACTGGGCATGGTTCATAATCATCTGCACAATTTTTACGTTCCGTGGCCACTCCTTGGCTGACATGCGCCATTCCGACAGCAAAGCTCGAAAACAGCGCAATACATCTCGCATAACAACCTCAACGGTGCCATTGGCCCAAGGAGATCGTGGAGTAATAAAATGGTGGTGAGCACCGAGGCCGTGTTGGAGAGATTTAATCACCTCGTTTTTGAAATGCGTGCCTTGATCGCTCACTCAAGTGTTGCAAATCCCAAATGTTGCAAACCAGTCGAGCAGCACGTCATACGTTACATCCGCGGTGGCCTCAGTACACGCGTGGAACCAAACGAATTTGGACGCATCATCTTTCAACACTAAAAGATATAGCTCGCCCGTAGACACCGGACTCATGTACACGTAGTCCCAATGAAGCACCTGGTTAGGCTTATCAGCATGAATGGCTTCACCGAGGGGCCTTGGTACCGGAGGTCCACCCCTAGTACTTGCACAATGCAAACAGCGGCTGACGAAAAAAGTCACGTCTTCCTTGAAGCCTTCCCAAGTGAACCGCTGCGAGAATGCTGTCAGCGTCGCTTGCAAGCCCCGATGTCCTGCAGCTGCAAGTGAGCCACGACGCAAAGGCGTACTTGAAGGTGCCCCGCGTCGGCCGGGATCCAAATAACTCCGATTGGAGTCCGCAGTACTCCCTGCTCATCTCTGACAAGGCTGTTGTCGTTGACTAATGTTTGTTGGCCTTGTACTGCCTCTTGTTGAACAGCAACGATCTCTGCTACATCGGGCCACACGAACTCCTCGTCCAGCATTGGCGAGAGCGGCAGAGGGACCTGGCGAATCGCGCAAACTGCGGCTGTAGATCCCCAGCGCGAAAGGAGGTCGGCCCACACGTTAGATTCCCCGCTGACGTCGTGAATTTCATAGTCATACGCCATAAGTAGGAGGTCCCAGCGTTCCAACTTATCTGCCGTGTATTTCGGCACAGAAATAAACACACTGGTAGGACTGAAAATAAAACGCAGATTACGGTGATCTGTGTAGAGGGCAAAGCCTCCAGGTCGACGAAGAGAACGGGGTAAAATCACATCGTTTTGCTGTACCAGCACAGAAAGTTAGTTACAGCACACAGGATTATGGCATCAGCACAGAGATTGTGGTGACAGCACAGAAGGATGCAGCACCAGCACAGAAAATAATTGCACACCACACAATTTTGCTGCAGAGTCTCAAGTGCGCATTTTAGTCCAATCAGCCAACGCAACTTTAGTACGGAAATCCATTGAGAAACTTGTCCCGTGGCCAATCAAGCAGCCTGCAGACAGAAGGCCTGTCGGCGGCTGTAACTCGTGACTGGCAGCTCTGCGCAACCTCGCCTTGGGCAATTCAGACGCGCACGCCTGGTAGGAAGAAGCTGCAGTGTTGTGTGCTAGAAGCAGAGGTCTGACTAAAATGATATTTGGATTTTTATGGGTGCAGTTGGGTTTGGATCTGTCAGCGGCTGTAACTCGTGATTGGCGGCTCAGTTAAAGCTCGCCGTGGGCAATTCAGAAGCGCACGACCGGTAGGAAGATGCTGCAATGCTGTGGTATTGACGGAGAGTTCTGACGGTAATGCTATTTGTGGTTTTGTGATTGTACGCGCCAGCAATGGTTCTTTTCGGACGAGATAAGACGACATAACGGAGCAAACGTTTGGAGGTGGCGACTGAAACTTGTAGCCGAATGGCATCGAAAGCGAAACCAATGCTCCGAGCTGGAGATGTAATTGAGTTCTACTCTGCCGTTTTTATTCCTGGTGACCCACGAGGGCGGCGAAGAGCTACGATAGTGAAAATTGCTCGGCACGAAAACGAAGAGTATCCCATCCGCGTGAACCGGCTGGAAATGTTGCCGTTGTACACAAGGGTTACACGAACAGTCGATGATGATGGCGTTCCGTGCTCTGCGAGGTGGTATATGCTTTTGTCGTTTGAGCTCGTGGATGGGACCGCGGATGCTGTGTTCCAGTAGCAAGTGTTCAACCAGCAAGCGAAAGAAGCGGTAAACGAGGCGTTCGGTCGCACCGGAACCACTGAAGACACTGAAAGCAATGCAGAACCGATAGCTCTCGTGGAAGAGAGGGCTGAACACGTAGTTGACTTGCCTGTTCCGGATGCGGAAGCTGCCCCGTGTACTCAAGAGCAGATCGCTAAGTTTGAAGAGCTGCTCACGGAAGAAGAATGTCGAAAGAAGCAGCATCGTTCCAAAAACCGATTGGGCCTGAAACAACGTTCCAAACGACGGCATCACCTGAAGCTGCGCAAACCGGGTCGTGATTCCAAAGCTGTGAAACATTCGAAACCGGGTATGTCAACCTTTTTGAAAGGCTTCATGCAGCAGGACCACGTCAAGGCTGCGCTCATGTGCTTGCGGAAAGAGAGAGCAGGTTCGACAGAAGCATTTCGAGAAACGGATAATACAGGACAGCTCATCCTTCCACCAGTCGCAGTGGAGTGCAGCACGACGTGTACGATTGAGCCAAAAGCCCCAGCAGCGTGGCCCAGTGATGTGCAGCTCTGTGACAAACAATTGAATCCGTCCAAACTGGCATTTCGTGATATCGGGAACCTAGGAAAATGCAAATGTGACGGCGAGTGCTATATCGACGACTGCTTAAACTCGCAATCGGATGTGTATTGTACCAAACGAAATTGTGCGGCGGGTGGTCAGTGCCAGCAATGCTATCAGCGAAATCAACTCCCTCCACTTGTTCGACACGATGTCGAAGGGCTTCGGGGTGTATACGTCAGAGGTGATCGAGGTTGGAACTATTGTCGGAGTGTACTGTGGTATTTTGGAGGGGTACGAAGGAAAAATCGACTCGAACAATGAGAGTGTCCCTATCAAGCAAAACAGCGGGTACTCTCTCCTGTTGAACCACCGCTCGACTGATGGACGCTTCGTTTATATCGAGCCAAAAGAACGCGGAAGTGTCATGCGCTTCGTGAATCATTCGTGTCAACCAAATTGCAGATTCAGAGAGATGCAATATCGAACGAAAGTAACGGTGGTCGTTATAACGACAAGAAAGCTGAAGGCCATGGAGGAGGTTACCGTTGCTTATGCAGGAAAGCTTTGGTTCGACTGTACCTGTGGCAGCACCAAATGTGTAGGTAAGATGCAGCAAAGTCGAGAAACTTAGAAAGACGAGCAACACGTTCTTGATATTCGTTTAACTCAGCTGTTGAAACTGTCAATCGTTCATATTTCCTACTTCAATCTGTAGTGCTGGGCCATTTTTTTAGGACGACCGCCTGCTGGTGTACGTCCACGCTTCCGATTGACAGATCGGTTCATTAGGATTTCGTGGCCAGTGGAATCTACGAGCGCGGATCGCTGCATAGCGAACAACAAACGCACGCAGTAGCCAAATTTCATCCAGTAACGACAGCAGCATGTACGCTGCGTTACATCCACTTCCCATCCAGTAGAAGGTTGTCTTTCTACTTCCATACGAGCGTAGTTCACACCAAGTTGTGCTGTTACCGCCAAGTACTCCTCGGTGCGTCGGTGGGATGGTACGTACACGCGTGGAGCAGGACGTGCCATAATAGCAACTTTACCTTCTGAACCGCTACTGAATGGTTCGTTTTCAATCAATAGTTTATCTCGGGCAAGCTCCCTCATACGCCTCAATATTGTTGAGGGAGGTTCAGGTGACTCTCGAAACATCCGAGCAGCACTCGATTCACTAGATACGCATTGAAAGAGCAGCAGTAATAGTGTCCCCGTCTTATGTTTCATGTGCAGTGAGTAGTGCTGTTTGATGTGGCGATTAAACTACTCCACCGGATTGTTTGGTGGTTGCATACCCCGACGGAGTCCAGAAGCACTGCCACAGGCAAAATCTTTCACCAAGCCACTCCTTTGAAAAATAATCAGCAAAACCTGGCGCTTCCGCAATTTGTCTCCAGTTTTTCATATCTTGTCGAACGCATTGTAAAAATTCATCAGGGCTTGATGAAAAATGCATATCGTAAATGTCATGGCGGATGCTAGCCGCTACTTTTTCGGGAAATGCTTGCAATTTCTTGTTCACGTTCAACAGTACGTGAAAAAAAAACACATCAAAAACTTGAACTTGGAACTAGAGCCAAACACAGTTTGAAGCGCGTAGAACTGGGCATCATCCGCGTAGCCCATAACATAACTCAGTATAATACGTTGACCGGTTACCGAGTAGTGCAGACGATTTAATGAAGCTAAGGCAGCTGTGTACACTACCTCTGTAGTCTGAGACACGATACAGAAGGCCACCAGGTGAAATGTACGAGAACAGTCCGAAATCCTGATAACCAACACTGGATATCCAACTTGCGAAAGTTTGTACGTAGCATCAACGTGCAACACGTAGCTAGATGACGGTCTATCCAATTTGCGTAACAGAGCTTTGGTAGTTACACCAGCAAAAAATGGGCTTGAGTCTGTGCCGTTTCCAACAAAAGAGTTCCCCTGCGAATCCACTGGCCACGTGAATGTGATCGGCGCATTGTCATCGGATTGCAAAACTGGGTCAACTCTAGCTTTAACTATCGCATTAATGTCGTGAATACGGTCATGCTTCGCCAGCCGTGTTCTAGCGAAATTATTCACAAAACTTTGTACAGTGGACAATGTCGGCATTTCTGCGGACGTCAGTGAAAATTTATTGCGCAAGCCGTTGCGGATACGAAGTGGCTTCAAGCCTTCGTCTGCCATGAGACGGCAGTACTGCTTGTGGCGTTCCTTGAGCGCTCGACTCGGAGAGTCCAGTTCCAGCGAAAAATGTTCTCCAGCTTCGTAAATATTTGCCTGCTTCGTCTTACTGCATATCGTAACTTTTCCTTTCCAGCCACATTTGACACCGGGGAATGCGCGACTACAAGGTTCGGAGCGGCAACTCAAAAGCTTGTACCTCATAGGATGCAGTTCATTTGAAGCACACATCGTACAGTTCGTAGACTGGCTTGTTCCTGCCGCGTTTTGCTTTTTTCCTCCATCCAGTCAGTTGCATCTTCATCGGAAACCAGGGCTGCTATCTCTCTCCAATTAACTTCTTGGTGCCATTTTCTGTAAATCACTAGTGCACTTGCCGCGAAAAAAATGACAATAGCATTTCTATCAGACCATTTCTTCTGCCTCTCAACGTTGCATGAACCACCTACCGGTCGTGCGCGTCTGAATTGCCCACGGCGAGCTTTGGCAGAGCCGCCAATCACGAGTTACAGCCGCCGACAGGTAGAGTCCTAATTGCACCCACCAAAATCCAGATAGCATTTTAGTCAGACCTCTCCATCGATACCACAGCATTGCATCGTCTTCTCACCAGTCGTGCGCTTCTGAATTACCCAAGGCGAGGTTCAGCAAAGCCGCCAGTCACGAGTCACAGCCGCCGACAGGTAGAGCTACAGCCGCCGACTTTGCTTCTTGGCGAATGGGTGGGACGAGTTGCTCAAACAGGTTGAGCGGGGATAATGGTTGCTCAATCGAAGGGAAGGGTTGCGGTTGGAAGGCGCTGTGCAATCGACTGTGTGCGCCTCGTCGCTTACTTCTGTGTTTCTGTTGTTTTTTTCTGTGTTTTCTTCAATTCGGCTCTGTGTTTTTCCTATTTCGTCGTCGACGAAGGAGGTAATCCGCGCGTCGGCATGTTTCGACAATCGCAAATGCTCCCTTCACCACAATAGCCCACCGGCGTGCCGCCCAAGAAAAACTTCCGCTCAGAAACATGAGTGGTGAGTGGCGCTGCTCAGTGAGCTCACGGGATACATGGTCGTGCGGTACTTGAGTGATAACGGCGCCCCAATGCGAATCAGACGCATCAGTGAACACGCACAAACGCGACCACCAACCTGAGCATATACGGCTTCCATGAGGTCAACTAGCGGCTGCACCAATTTAGTGTACCCTGGAATTGACTGCCGCATCCAATTGAGTGCACACACGAATTGCTGCAGTTCTTGGCCAGTGACCGGAGAAGGGAGTTCCTGCAACGCTCGAACCCGTCCCGGGTCGTGCTTTACTCCATCCCCTGAAACCACTCTACCGCACCACCGAGCCTCCACGACAAAAATGAACACTTCAAGGGATTCAGCTTGAGTCTTTTGAGTTTGCAAACTCCAAGCACAGCCTTCAAGAGCTGTCCAAGACCTTCCTCGGTGGCGTGATATCCCAAGAGATCATCCAGCCAAATCAAAAGACCCTTGTAGAGGAACTCAGAAAACATCTCCTGTACAGTAGCTTGGATGTAAGCGACGCTATCGGACCCCCCCATCAAAATGCGCGTGGGCGTAAAAACACCCATGTCGGTCAGAAACGAAAAGAGTTCTTGGCTATTCAACGCCAGCATGAACTGCCAATATCCCTTGAAAAAATCCAACAAGAAATAGTACTTCGAGTCGTGCAAGTACTCCAAGATGACCTCCAGCATGGACATTGGCCACAAAATTCGTTGTGTCTGCGCGTTCACTCTGCGAACATCGACCGTCATGCGAAACGGATCTGGCCCCACTTTATTCACAATCAGAGGTGGAGAGCACCATTTGCTTCGTGGGTTACGGTAACAGAGGCCTGCAGCGACCAACTCATCCACGTGGCGCCGCATGAACTCTCGATGCTGTTGCGGGTAACGCCGCGCCTTGCAGCGTACTGGCTCCGCTCCTGGTTTCAACGTGACTTCCAGAAGGGGCATATCCACGGGAGGGTCATTCCCTAGGTGCAAGCGGAAAGTGTCGATATCCTCCCAGAGTAGTTCCTCTAAGAATTTGAGAAATTTCGCGCTAGCACCTCTGGATTCGGCCTCCTTGATTTTCTCGAGTAACACATTCCAGACTTCTTTACGGTCCTCGTCAACATCCCGCTGTCCAATACCGTCAGGAAAACACGCGTACTCCTCCTCCGGCAGCAGCGCCTGCTCCTCTGGCGTGCTGTCAGGCACTTTAGTGGCCATGGCCACAGCCATTACATGGCGCAAACCACCCACACGTGCCGAGTCGACCGCTTCCATGTCCACCACCTTGTGTTCCATGCACGCCCGCGTCAAGCGTTCGACTGGATCATATCCTAGTTTGCACATGAGCGGACGGCTGAGCAGTGTGTCCCCCTTTCCAGCCGGCAACTGCTCCGGTGAGATCCAACAGACCACATTGGCTAGCACCAGTGTTCCAGCAGGTGTCTCCACACTAATGTCCAATTTAACCTCCTGCGTGATGTGCACTTTTCCGTCACCAAAACCTTCAGCCTCGGCCTCGATTTCCAGAGGACGCACCGACAGCCATTGTTTGCGAGTCTGCAACCGCTGAATCAGAGACTCGGCTACGGTGGAGTAGTCCATGCCGGTGTCAGGTGTAATCAACGCCTCCAAAATTCCATTGACCATGCACGGAATAGCAGCGTTTACCGACGTGTCAGGAGGTGCAGTGAGCGAGGTGTAGCTGCCCACTGCTGCGACTGTTGGCTTGTGGCGTTGCTTGAGTAAATCACGAGCTTCTTGCGTAGTGACGTCCGGGCATTGGAGCACCATGTGTGCTGAATCCCCACATTTAAAACACTTGCGCTCACCTTGTAGCTTCGGTTGTGCACTCTTGGGACTTCCTGCGCCTGGCGCTTTGTGGTGTGGCGCCGCCGGCTGCGGGGGTTTGCTAGCTACTGAACTTTGGCTAGTGTTCATCCTCGCGGCTTGAGTTGGGCGTGCGCAGGCCGCGACACTGAAGGTGAGGTTTTACTCGGAATACCACTGGACTGCTGTTGGTAACGAGAGTTCTCAGCGAGAGACCACGCCGTCTCGAACAAACAGAAAGACTGCACCTTGGGCGTCAACCAGTTAAGAAAAGCTTGTACCGACTTCTTCAGCGGCTTGTTGGCCGTCTTCTTCAACTCCGTGAAAATCGTATCTTCGAGGGCCTGTGGTCGGAGGCCTTTGCATAAGTACTGCACTGCCAATTTTGGCTCTTCCAGGGGAAAATCATCCATGTCTTGAGCGTCGAGAATCGAGTGAAAATCTGCAACTAGTCTCGTCACTCGGGACTCGGCGTCGGACAATGAGACGTCCATAGCGAGACTTCGCATCGCCGTCGCAAGCTTGGCGTAATCTTTGGTGTCCGTGTTGCGGGCACTAAGGAAATAGGACTTCCACATCTCAGACGTTACCTCCGCCTCTGCGCGCTGCAGCTCGTAGTCACAAATGCGCAGCAGTGTCTTGTGTTCGATACACGAACTCAATGGCATCAAGCGAATCTGGCCCACGCCCCGGCTTCCTTCGTTTAGTGCTCGAACCCGCCGCTCGTATACCAAGTAGCTGTCCATAAAAGCTTTTTCTGTCGGCGAGAGCTGCCTCGATACAGTGGCGGGGTGGGAACGTTGCCACCCATGGCGAAGGTCAGATGAGGCAATCCTCCGCCCGTTTCCTTCGGTTCTTCTTGGCTATCCATTGGCGAATCGTCTATGACTTGAGGCTTGCGCGCAAACCATCCCAACCGAACCTGGCCGCGTGGTGAACTGGGTGCATGGACGACTTCTCGCAAATTTTCGATTTCTTGGGCTTGGTGCCCCACCTCTCAGATGCCTCACACAAAATCGAGTTGTGCGTGGTCATGAGCTGTTGCTGCTGCTCCATTTGAGCGCACAGTGCGTCGTAATCACCTTTAAGCTGTAGCTGGTTCTCGAACTGCTCCTGCAGATAGCCCGAAATTGTTTTTACCATGTCTTCCTGTTGGTCGTGAAACTTCTGCAGCTGCTCAAGCGTGAGCTGCTGAACGGCCGCCGACTGCTGTTGGATTTGTTCCACATGTCGACTCCTTTCTTCCTGAAGTTGCCGAGACTGCTCCTCTTGTATACTCTGCTGCAGCGACTGCTGTAGGGACGACGTTGACGTCCTCCTGGACAGCGTCAACTGCTCTTCTACCACGGCTTCCGCCGGCGGATCCTCACCGACAGATGACCGTCGACTTCTCGCGGGAGAGGCCATGTCGTGGCTCGACTCCACTAAAGAATTCTTTGTTGTTTGTCGCGCCTGCGCCTCCGAGTTCCAAATGAAAAGTGAATAGATTTAAAGAGCTCGCTATGTTGCTGTCCGGCCTGTTGCCCTGGTTACTCCTTACAGCTACAGGTGTCCTACGAGCTCTGGACACGACGACAGATATAGAAGGAAAGATCTCGTCCGCGTCATACATGCATACGCCACTCAGGACTAGCCACGTCGTTCAACACACCACCTTGGGGTTGCTCCGACGACTGGTTGGTCCACGTGGCGAGATTCACGTTGGTCATCCAGCGAGGTTCCCCAGTCCTCGTTGGGTGGCCGGCTTCAAGGTGGCCTGTTGAAGCCATCGTCAACAGGGCTAGACGCGCCTCGTCGGTCAATTGATGAGGTCTTGAAAGTCACCACTTTCAGGCATCGTCGTGTTCAACCGGTGACCAACTCCTTTCCATCCGTGCAGGATCTGCGCGACAACGAGGTGCCCGCTTTCCATTAGAAGTGGGATCAGTTGGTTGTACTTGACGTACGTAATATTCTTCAATCCAGCCCAAGTTGACACGCCAGTCGCAGTCGGGTATTCTATCGCTGGGTTGTCGATCCACACGTTTGCGTTCAGCCAACTGTGACGATGACCCTTAGTGAGGGTGAGGGGCATGTTGTCTTTAGGGAAATACCACGTGTAAATGATGGCCCAACCGTCGTTGTACCAACCAGCCCGACCGTACACTTGAGAGCCCAAGCTCGAGCCTTCGCAATCGCCACGAGGCGAGCCCGATCCCTTTAGACCTGCACTTGTCTCGCCTGCAGCATTCACAGCAGGGTACGGATGACATCCGCTGTGGATTTGCAGCTTGGGCTTGAATTTGACGGCGGCCTTCTCGGAAATGGTGACTGATTCCGGTTGTGCAAAAGGTTGCACCTTGTCGTGGGCAATACTGGCAGCGTCGACTGCACAGAGTGCAACAGCGACAACGGAGAGAACAGCAGCACCCGGAGAGTCATGTCTGCAGAAGCAGGATGAATTGGAACTGAGCTCGGTGCGTTGGTTAGTTTTGCGGGGTTTTCCCAGAGCAACAATCACAAGTCCTTGATTATTATTTTTTGGGAAGAATGGGAACGTAGTGGTGGAACCAGAGCGCGCATACCTCCGACCCGATCACGCACTTTGCTGGTATTGAATGAGACTCAAATGAAGTTCGACTCCAGACGAGTACCTAGGAATCTCTTTAGAGAAACTCGACGAACGTCTCAAGGATCTTGTTGAGGATAGCCTCTTTGATAGGATATGGATGCTAGCACCTCTCTAAATGGATACCTTTGTAGTTCACTATAGCCATACTGTGATGTAGTGTAAAGTTAGCACTACCAGTCATTCTACCGACAGAGCTGGTTGCTGTCGCTCCCTAATCTAAATCTCACTTCTTCTTTCTCCTTCTGACCCTCAAGTCGACCTACGCCTTACTTCGCTCTCTGCTCACCCCGCTATAGGTTTTGAGTCCAAGCCAGGCCTCAAGTGACGACTTCCCCCGCCTCGTTGGCGCAGAGAACTTCGACGTGTGGAAGACTCGCGTGTGCGCATCGCTTGATGGCAAGCACATCCTCGGCTTCGTGACCAAGTTTGACTACGACGGCATCTCCGACGGGGAGAGTGATGAGAGCGGAAGTGACATGTCCGACGTAGACGAACCGCCGAAGAACAAATCGGCAGAAGACGTCCAAGTCGACTCCGATGCTGTGGACTACGATGAGAGCGACGACGACCTTAAGCTGCCGTCCGGCCCCGACGATGAAGATTCCGACGAGAGTTCCAACTCGTCCACCAAGCGCAAGAAGCTGCCAGTCGTGCGCCCGATCAACCACCGCAAGATGCGTAAGGAGCGCCAGCGTGCTGCAAAGGCGAAACGCCAGCCCCTGAGCCAGCGCGAACGGCGCCGCCAGGAAGCTAAGACCAAGGCGTTCCTGATGAAGACGATGGACAACACGCACGTTCGACTGGTCAAGTATCTCACGACTTCGTACGACATCTTTATGTACATCTGCGAGAAGTATGAAGGCGCATCGTTCCATGGCGACCCCTACTTCATCCAGCACTACTTGATGGAGATCAAGTACGAAGATGGATCCGACCTGACTCAGTTCTTTCTGCAGTTGGAAAGTGCGATGAAAGCCGCGTCCGAAGCCACCGAATCGGTGATGACCGAGGGACAGAAGTCACTGTACTTGTTCCACTCGATGCCCAAGTCTTGGAAGAACGACCTCCGTATTTGGAAGGGTCAGCGGAAGTACATCCCGTACGAAGACATCAAGCTCAGCATTGAAGGCAAGGTTCGCGACATCCAGGCTCAGGAACGCTACACGTTGTCGAAAGTGACACCTGAGACCAGCGATACCAAGAACGAGCGAGCTCTGGTGGCAACCGACCTTCCTGCTCAGTGCGGCCACGACCCCAACAACAGCAATGTCTGTTCCTACTGTGACCGACCGCGCCACAACATTCGTCAATGCCGCTGCCTACAGAAAGACCTGCGAGATGGCAGAGTGAAGGCTGACACGGTCCTGCCCGCCAACTTTGCGGTCAAGAACACCTCCACTCGTGCTCATCCCTATCGAGGCTCCAAGAACTGGAAGCAAGAACGCAGCAACGACCGAGGTGGAAACAACCACAGAGACAAGAACCGCGGTGGTAGAAGTGACCAGCGCAAGCAAGCTCACCGTGGCAGGTGTCACGGTCGTGACCAAGGCAACAACCGTCCGTTCGACTCTGACGACGATGACAACGCCAACGACGACAGCAACAACGAGAACAACGATCGCAAGGTGTTTCGCCAAGGCCGTCGTGATGTAGGCCTGATCGCTGTTGCCACGTCAATCAACCCTCCGGTGAGTCCAGCAGCCAAGGTCAACGTTCAACTGGACCCCACGTGGACTATCGACCATGGATGTACGCGCCACGTGACGCACGGATCCCAGTGGTTCACGAACATCGCTTCAAGCGGTGGCTCTATCACTGTTGGAGGGAACAACCAAATCCCAATCGAAGGCATTGGACGTGTTGAGCTGGCAGTCACTGACTCCAAAGGTATCTCAAAGACGCTCATCCTTCATGGCGTATTGTACGCGCCGCAGTTGCAGTTCAACCTGCTGTCTGTCCCGGCAGCAGTAAACCACGATTTCCGCTTCAACTTCGATCGCAAGAAGTGTGCCGTGCAGACTGACCAGCGGTTCAAAATCAAGGCGGCAATGGCTAGCAACACTGACCTCTATCAGTTCCAAGACCAACCAGCAGTGACCTCAACGTCACTCGTGGCCTCAGGTAAGCAACGATCATTTCTGCTATTACACGAACGCCTTGGACATCCTAACGCTCGTGTCTTGCATGACCTATCTAGGAGCCAAACCATTCGTGGACTCGATGGTTCTGCGTCTGTAGATAGCACAGCATAGTTTTTCTGTACTGCATGCACGTTAGCGAAGTCACACCGCTCCCCACTCTATTCTAATAGAGTTGTTGAACGTGCTACATCGCCTTTGGAAAAGGTGCACACAGATATCTGTGGTCCATTCCCTGTGCCTAGCCTTACTATTTCCATTACTTTGTGATCTTTATCGATGACTTTTCCCGATTCACGTTAACCTATCCTATAAAGAACCGTAGCGAACTCTACAAATGCTACTACGATTTCAGGAGAAAAGCCCGGAATATCTTCCGACGAGACGTCAGCGTACTTGAACATACTCGCACTATTGAACACCATGATATCCAACGGTTTCAGGCAGAATACGAAAAAACTTGGCCGTATAATATTTCAAAAGTATGGTACCCACGCACAGTTCACCAAATGCGTACATACCTCAGCAAAATGGTGTTGCTGAACGACGCAACAGAACAATATTGGAGCGGGTACGAGCACTGCTCTGACGGAAAACTCCCAAAGCAACTCTGGGCAGAGTGCGTCTGTCATGTGACGACACTGATCAACATGACGCCTAGCACTAAGACGGCTGACCGGACACCATTCGAACTCTGGTACAATCGCCTTCCATCAATGGAGTACATGAAAGTGTTTGGGTGCAGTGCAAACGTACACATTACCGAGCAATACCGAGACAAACTCGATGCTAGAGCTCGCTTATGCATGTACCTTGGCATCCCTGACCACAAGAAAGGATACCGTCTAATGGAGCTCGCCACTCATGCAACAGTCTACAGCAGAGACGTTGTTTTTAATGAGGCCGAATTTCCCTCTCTCGCCAACCTGACGTCTACACACGACTCGTCGCAGGAATCGCAGACGCAACATCCTGTACCTTCATCCGATCCGGTTCCTGCACCGGTACCTGAACCTGCAACGGCTTCAACTGCAGCAGTTCCTATTCAGCGCACACCTTCTCAACACAGGGAGGCGCTTGACCAAAACGTGATACACTAACGGAGACGCGTTCTGATCCTCCATCTCCTCCTGCACCTAAGAGACCCCGTCTCACTCATGAAACGGATGTAACCTTCAACTCTGAAGACGATTTACAGGAGCAGAATCAGAAGTTACTGCACACGTTACTAGCTATTCGGTATGTGCCAGAGCCCACTACGTATCGAGAGGCCATGAGGTCGTCTCACGCTAATCAGTGGCAAAAAGCAGCTAAAGCGGAATACAAGTCCCTCATGGACAATAATACTTGGGTGTTGGTTCCTCCTCGAAAAGGAAGGAAAATCCTCACAAGCCGATGGGTCTTTGTAGTAAAATATACCGGCACAGGCGAGATTGACCGCTTCAAAGCGCGCCTGGTGATTAAAGGGTTTCTCCAGGAATATGGCATCGACTACAACGAGATATTCTCTCCAGTGATTCGAATGGAAGTCCTTCGACTCCTCCTTACAATTGCAGCATTACTCGATCTCGAAATCCATCAGATGGATGTCAAAACGGCGTTCTTGAACGGCTTCCTGGAGGAGGAGATCCACATGGCTCAACCGGAAGGTTTCAAAATCCCCGGTAAGGAACGCCTAGTCTGCAAACTCCTTAAAAGTATGTATGGGTTGAAGCAATCCCCGAGTGTTTGGTATCAAACTCTATCTGTCTTCCTAGAGAGTCTTGGGTTTTGTAAGCTCACCAAAGACCGTTCTGTCTTTCGCCGCACTCGTGGCAACGTCACTTGTAACATCGCAGTGTACATGGATGACCTTCTTATTATTGCACCAACACCAGCCCTCGTTAGTGAGCTCAAATCAGCCCTAAAGAACAGGTTCTCCATGACAGATTTAGGGGAGGTGACGTACCTACTCGGCTGGTCCATTCAACGTGACCGTAAGAACCGAACGATCTTCATCCACCAGCACAAGTACGTTACGAAGGTCCTTGACCGTTTCAGCGACTACATTCCGTACCCAATTGCAACTCCAGCAGATAGGAACGTAAAACTCTCCTTGTGCAGCCAACCTAGCAACGACACCGAGAAAGATGCGATGAAGGATATTCCGTATCGTGAAGCTGTAGGCAGTGGCATGTATCTCATGGTAGGCACTCGACCTGACGTGGCATACTACTTACGTGAGGTTAGCCAATTCCTAGCTAATCCAGGAATGGAACACTGGAACGCTGTCGTTCGAGGTCTCAAATACCTGTCTGGCACTAAAGACTATGGCCTTCTTCTTGGTGGATCAACTGACATCACACCACAGAACCTAGCAAACAGCTTGGCAGCGTACAGCGACTCGGACTATGCTAACTGTCCTGACACCAGACGATCTGTCGGTGGATATACCACTATGATAGCTAGTAGTCCAATCTCATGGCTTTCACGCAAGCACCACACCGTGGTACTCTCAACAACAGAGGCAGAATATATTGCCCTATGTCATTGCATGCAAGAGATGATATTCCTCAAACTCCTCCTCCAAGAATTAGGCTTTACCACAACGAAAGCCAACACCATCCACGAGGACAATCAGAGCTGCATCAAAATCGGCTACAACCAAGAACTGCATGGGAGATCTAAGCATGTACACACACGATACTGCTTTGTACAGGAAAAGGTAGAACGGCACGAATTCGCCATCACCTACTGCAACACCAAATCAATGGTCGCAGATATATTTACTAAAGCGTTAGATAAGCATCAGTTCAGAGAACTAAGGACCAAGCTCAGACTACAATCTCTGAAAGCTTCCTTCGGTCACTCATGATAACAATACATGAATTCGCTATACATGATGCATGCCTTCTTTATTGCGTTCATTTTTCATTTTTCCCACTGGGTTTTGGTTTTTGTTCGCGCAAGGTTTTCCCTCGTTGAGGTTTCCCTGGTCGTGTACCGAATTATAATAGGCATATGAATATAGAATATCCATGCACAAAGACAACAAATTGCTGGGAAAGGTTCATTATCGATAAGGCAAACCCGCGGAAATCCCTACCGACTCCTATCATCTGTTCCTAACTGAACACGATGAACGGACGAATAACAGCGACGAAATTGATCCAATCCGCTGCCGCCGGAAGCATGACTTGGTCTTGATCAAACATGAGACGCCGATCACCTTGAACTTGGAGGACGAATGCATGACCGACGAATGAGTGATTGTACGCCGCACACAAGTACAACCCGTCCCGCAGTTGTACCTCGTCGAATGTACGGGCTCCACGACGACCGGTGATAGCGAAGTTTAGCTCTTGAATTTCCTTGAAACGGAAGTCGCGTCGATCATCGCGAAGGTAGCGAAGAAACACCAGAAAATCTTCCATGGTGTCCCCTTGGTCAAATCAATGCCGAAGTCCGTCCTCTCGTACTGGACAAAGCTGTCAATGTCCGCTTGGGTCACGATGTCCGGGCGGGCGGCGAGTTCTGCGGCGAGCTTGAAGGCACTAAAGAGGCACAGACCCTTCAGATCAGCTGCGATCGTGTGATTACCAAAGTCATCAGACCAGACGCCTAACTTCGCTCTCTGCTCACCCCGCTATAGATCTTAAGTCTGAAATTTGCAGATTACTTGTGCAATACAAGCAAGAATTCTAAGAGCATCTCTGTGTAGAGCTAAGGAAGCGCAGCTTTCCAATTATCATTCATCCCGATCCCATTACAAACAATATCATGACTTATTGCAGCGCATTCTTTATCGTTGGTTTCCGCGTGCACTTCGGAATGTTGTACGTACGAATGAAGACTTCAGACTTCAACGAAGTCTTCATCATGAAGTTGTGAAAACCTGGCAAGAATTGCAGTCTTATCTGTCGCTCTCTAGCTGAGATAATAGCCAATTTTCATTCCAATGTCTAACTGAATACTTTCATTTTTATTTTACCTAAGCTTACTGTTCATGTACATGTAAAGCATCGTGAACAACAATCCTATTTGCTGCACAAGCAAGGGCATAGACCTATGCAGGGCTCTCCCCAAGAACACGCCCGCTTTTTAGAAATAAGCATCTAAATTTTAGAACGCCAATTAGACAAACCAGATTTATTCATTTCTAATGATTGCCACAACCACCTCCCATGAACTGTCCTGCAGTGGGCCTCGGGGGAAAGAACCCCCGAGGCCCACTGCAGGACAGTTCATGAGAGGTTTGGTTGTGGCAATCATTAGAAATGGTTCTTTCCAGGAGCGCCACATATACTCATCAAGGTAGGAGTCCAGTCGGTCGCGTGTCATGCCCCTCATTGACTTGATGTGTCTCTTGATTCGCGTCTCCCACAGCCCCTCTATCGTGTTTGTGTGCGTCCCTGTGTTGGGATCTACAAAGTTTTCGGAATGGTTAACCCAACTATGCGAGTAGTTCATAGAGAGCAGTGACCTGTTGTTTTCGAGCGTGTGCTGCTTTCCAGCCCGCTCGCAGACGTAGGTAGCGAACATATCCGACATGATATGTGTCCTGACTCACAAGAAGGATAGCATGTTAGTAACAGTTAGAGTTAGTACAGCTCTAATTACGTACCCAGGCTTAATGAATATCTTAATTACGGGAAGAAGCGTCTGTATGGTGCGTTTGTCGTACACGATCCGGCCAAACCAACGCCCTGTTCCCCGTTCAACGCCACCAAACAGCCAGCGTTCCTCGTATCGCCGGCCGCGGCGATACTTCTGCTTCTTGGCCAAGCTGGTCTCGTCGATTTCAACGACTTTACCTTGCCCACCAATCTACATAAAAGCAACATAAGTTCTATAATGTAGGTACAGCAACATTGGAGCAACATTACCTTGAAATCCGCCTTGAGGAGCTCCTTTGAGCATGTAGCACGGCAGTACGCGTACCAGTTCTGGACGGTCTCCTTCGTTACCCCTGCCAATTTAACAGCGTTGGCCTGGGCAAGGCGCATGCAGCACGCTATCAAGAGTCGCACCGCGCTGCTCAGCTTGACCTTGGCGTCGTTGAAGAAAGAATTGGTCAGCATGCCAATGGAAGTCTCCTTTCCATTGGCATGCTGCTTGCGGCGGCAACAGCGCCAGCGTTTCCGCACGAGGGACAGCCGCATAGGCTGGTAGCACAGGGGGCAGTCTTTCGTCTTGTCGATAAGCCCCACCTCCATGCACCAGTACACACACCGAGACTCGTCGCACGTAACCTCCATGATCTTGTTCATGGCAAAGAGGATGGCGTCCTCGATGTGGTACTGGTAAGGAGTTGGGGCTTCGGCAGCTTGGCCTGAGGTCATAACTTGGGGGTGGGCTGGTTGGGGGAGAGCTAGCTGGGTGGGGGAGGATTGCGAAATGACGTAGACTGTGCAAAGTAGGTGTCAGCGGGCGCATTTTCAAATTCTATACAAAATCAAAGTTAAACTGGTTTCTGGGTGCAGCTCAATTGGGCGGGAAAGCGGGCCTGTTTCCTGGTGCGGCCCGTGCCAAATCGCCAAGTGGCGAATGATGTGGTACACACATGGAACGTCATTCAGTACTCGCCGTTCCTTTGATTTCTCAGAATTAGAAAAGCGGGCGTGTTCTTGGGGAGAGCCCTATGCAGGGCTTATGGTAGGAAAAATAACGCCCAGATTTTCTCGTTGAGGGATGTCGTTAACTTTTCATAATCCACGCACAGATCGGCCACATATGCGACGCGCACGCGACCCACGCTTTACAGTAAAGCGTGGGTCGCGTGCGCGTCGCATCTGTTGAGGAGTCAAAATATGTTTGCAGACACTTATCATATATATATATATATATGTGTGTGTGTGTGTGTGTGTGTGTGTGTGCTTTCGTCAATCCTGCTGGCTGTCATAGTGCTAAACGGCCTAACTTTTCAGAACGTTTTAACGATTTTGAGCCTCGAAATCTTATAGTTTGCTTACTGTACGAGGTGTTACGTGTTGAATGGCTCCATTAGAAGGAATACTTCTTCACCTAGTGTCTGGTAGGCCATTTTGCTGTCAATTCACAGTCCGTCGATTGTAGATTCGCCTCTCTTCGATTCCGGATTGGTGGTCAGAATGTGATGTTCCGCCACCAACGGGGTGATACACACCATAACAGACTACCACCACACAAAACCACTTCTGGCCCAAGATCCGTTCTGTCCGTGCTACAAATAGGGATTCGCGCGGGCATTGGCACCCGCTCTCTCGCTGGCAACTCGTGCTTATCACCACGCGCGAGCAGATCGCATTCCTGCAGCTCTCCGGATGTAAATCACGGCACCAATATTAGGCGACTGATATCGCGCTGTGATTGGTCGTAATGGCCGCTCTCATCACTTGTCCGCCACACATCCGGTGGCAGCAGTGAGATCGCATGTCTTGGTTATCATTATGGACGCATACGCTGTAGTACTTCCTGCACGAATGCACTAAGAAGTTCTCATTAAAACTCTCCACAAACTGTAGACAGGCAGGTGTGCTCGCGTCGAGTTCCCAAAGTCCGAAATTCTATTGGTGGGAACTAAAAGTGTACACATCGTGGCACCGAAAGCTTCAAAATCCCGCAATACGCGTTGCGTACCTCCCCAATAATAATCCTTTTTCCACTTGTTCTAATTACAAATCACACAGAAATACCGTTTCTATGGGATGAGCCCCAGAAACGGGTCGCTCCGAAGGGAGGGGGGACGACGCGCAGAGTCCAGGGAAGAAGAAACCTCCGAGGCACAACGTCGCGCGTTCTTCCGAGAGAGACACCGAGGCATCATCATGTCGCTGTTCTCCGCCATGGCCGACGAGGGCAGCGTGTGGGCTCAGGGCTCGTCGCTCTTCAACATCTCGAGTCCGCTCAACGACCTGCTGGAGAAGGACGACTTCACGCTGGAGCAGGTTCTGCAGGAGGATGAGCTGGTTCAGGAGGTCAAGACGCGCAACACCAAGCTGCTGGAATTGTACGACGCACTCATTGGCTACATATTCCCCTTATTTTCAGACTCGCTCACCTATTTTCTTATTTGTGCTTCCTATTTCTTATTCGGGGTCGTGATCCAAACCTAATTTTTTAAAAATAGTCTCTCGCAGGAATCCGTCGTGCAGAAGCTTGTAGAGTACGTGGTGCGCAGCCCTGAAGACCCGTCCGATGACCTCCGCACGCTCAAGTACCCGTACATGGCATGCGAAGTCATTTGCTGCGACATCACGAGCATCACGGAAGCGCTCGTGAGCTCCTCGGACGGGAAAGTGGTCGAGACGCTCTTTGAGTTCCTGTACCAGACGCAGCCGCTGGACCCGCGTCTTGCCGGGTACTTTGAGAAGATCGTGACGATGCTCATGGTGCGCAAGCCGCAGGAGATGACGGCGCTGCTCAACAAGAACTCGGAGCAGCTGCTGGCGGGATTCGCGCGACACACGGCCAGCTTTTCCATTGCCGAGTTGCTCAAGCGGCTGCTGCAGCCCTATCAGGCCGACTACATGGACGACTGCATGGACTTCCCTGGCATGTCGATGGGCTTCCCGCCGTCCAATTCGTGGTACGGAGCAGATGATGACGATGGATTGAGCGGCAGTGGAACCCCTACGGCATCCAAGGACAAGACACTGACGTGGCAATCGGAGCCTACTGTCGTGGATTTGCTGCTGGCACGCTGGCCGACCCCAAGGCCGACAGTGACGCACACAAGCATGCGTCGGAAGTGCTGGTGGACATTATTCACTGCGGGACGCGCGCGCAACAGAGCGACCCGGCGTCGCCTGCGAGCTCCAGTGCCCCCGTGTCGTTTGCTCTGCTGGAGCACTTGGAGACCAAGGAGGTGGCGGATAAGCTGGTCACGTTGGCTGTCCCGGCGGAGGAGGCCGCCCCGAGTGTTTCGTCGATGACAGGAGCTATTTCCGTGCTTAGCGCGCTGCTGTCGCGTGCGACGAACGCGCAGTACTGCGCGACGGATGAGATGCCGCCCGCTGTTGCTTGCGCTGTTGAGCGTCTGCCGCAGATTTGTGCCATTCTTAAGGGCGATGGAGCTGACGCCGGCACCATTCGTAACCAGCGTCACCAGGAGATCCCGCGTCTGGGTCTGCGTCGACTGAAAATGGTTGGACTCGTTGTGCTGCTGATGCAGTCGAAATACCAGAAGGTGGATATCGCGCTTCTTGAACAGCACGCCATTGAGAACCTGTCTGGACTTATTTTTCAAGTTCGAGTCTGTGAACATGCTCCACGCAGACGTTGAGAGCATGGTGATCGGAATCTTAGAAAGCGGCAGCCACGACCTGCTGGTAGGCTTAGTCAAGGATGCGCGTTTGTTGCCGCGTATCATTGAGGCGCACGAGAAGAACGATGAAGCTACGGCGGCTGCCAAGGGTTTTTCACTCGGATATGTGGGACACCTCCACCGAATTTGTAACATGCTTATGACTATGCTAGAGGATGTGCGCGGTAGTACGAACGAGGAGGGATCGCTGAACGAGATGCGGCACGCAGACACGGTGCTTGAGTTGTTTGAAGAGGACGAGGTCACGTGGAAAAAGTGGGAGGAGCTTTCGACTAAGGTGCTAGCCCCCATCTATGAGCGCGAGCGTCTTCCTCTCGGCGGCGTTACGATTAATCAGGGAAGTGAGGATCCGTACTCGGTAATGGGCTTCAACCAGAACGATGAGATTCTGAATGCACAATTCGCCGAAATGCTTGGCGCTTCAGGCTTCGGCTCCGACCCGAACGGCTTTGACACGGACTTTGACGTTAAAGACAGTGACACACCTATGCTCCCTGAAATCATGAACGACAGCAGCAGTAGCGAGGAAGAGGACGAGGAGGAACTTGCACGGCAAGAGAGCGCCCCTAAAGATGGCGGGAGCGGTGAGGGGACTGACCGCTGGGCGAACTTCGAGTCTGGCGGCAGCTGGGCAAAATTTGAGGACACGTTTGAGGACATTCCGTTCGAGCCGATTCCGGGCATGGAAGAAGACGATTTTGACGATAACGAGCCGGTGCCCGAAATCGTGACTACGGCAGACCTGGCAATTCCAGTCGCCGCTGCGGCGACTGAGACCCTGCAGCCGAAGCTGCAGAGCCCACCGAGGCGGCTGCCACAAAGGAGACGGCTACAGAAACAACGGTGGAGACAACAACGACGGAGACCGTGACGTCGGAAACGACGACAACGGAAACGGAGACGAAGACCGAGACTACGGATGAGAGTAGCGCCGCTAGTAGTTCCGAGGAAGCCCCTAGTGCAGACGCAGCTGCAGTAGAAAAAACTCCAGAGGATGCTGCTGCTCCGGAGGCGCAGGCGTGAATTGACAGACAATAGATCCGCTCTTTGATGGGGCGCAGCCACGCGATGACCGCCTCTCGGCAGATGAATAAGCCGCCGCCCCAGTATCATGTAGTTTCCTATAGTTTTTTGTTAAGCCTTCCACCTGCGCTTGCTGTTCTGCCATTTCGTTTCTTTCCTTGTAAGTGCACACCAACAAGCAGTAAAGTACATGAAAACTTGCATTCGCAACTGCATTGGCATTGGGCAAAGCAAACACTACCACTACAGCTCTGACAGTTCCATGATATGAACTTTTCAGCTCCTCCGTCGTTCATTCCTAGAACGAGACCGGGATCGGGAAGGCGAATGGCGTCGACTGCGGCTGCGATCACGATCACGGCTCCAACTGCGACTCGAGCTGCAACTGCGTCGACGCCGGTAATTTCGTGAAGATCGATCACTTTCAGATGAACTCGACCGGTAGCGTCGTCTCCTAAAACTTCTCGATCTCGAATCGCTGCGTCTACGATTGCTTCTTGATCTCGAATTGCTCCGACTCCGACTTCGAGAACGAGGTCGATGGTGACTCCTTGACCTCGAAGTACTGCGACGCCGACTCCTCGAGTTTCTGTTAGGTGATGGAGCATCCGGCTTGGCCGTTTTCACGTCGTCAGGCGTCACCATAACAACGGCAGGTGGGGGTGGCGGAGGGATCAGCGAGGTGGCAGTAACATTTGGCTTCAATGGTTGTGGTGCTGGTGGTGGAGGCGCGTTAGCCACAGGATTCGTAGGTACTGGCGCTGCTGGGACCTGTGGTTGAACGAGAGATCCCATGTTGCTCGGTGGCGGTGGTGGCGGTGGATTGAATGACACTTTGGCCGACGGGTTGGGTGGTGCAGGGGATTGCGCAGATGCATCAACCCCCAACGTTGACTTCACGAACCCTGAACGAAATGAAGCAGCCAACGAAGAAGTAGCAGGCGTCGACGCCTTCACGAATCCACGCATCCCACCTGGTCTACCTATTGATTTGGCATTCCCAGTGCCCCCAAAGCCCAAACCTTTGCGTTGATCAGCCTTGGTCTTTCGCCGACTATCATTCCACCGCTCCAACTCCGCCGCATCTTCAGCATCGAGAGCCCGACTTTCGCTTCCTGGTACCTCTCCAGCCGAGTGCGAATAAAGTGACGATTTCTCGTTCAATGGATCGTACTCCCAGCTTTCTGCACCGCTGTTGGTATGTGTCGGCAACGCACGAGCTGCAGTCCCACCACGTCGAAAGCGAGAGTCTCTCTTAGCCAGAGCAAGCAGCTCTGCTGCGACGGGTTGCCCCGACACATCCATATTGTACACAAGTTGAGCTGCAAACTGCGACTCGTTCCGTGTGACCAGTGTGTATGCTGTTCCAGGCTCAAACCCTTCCAGGCCCATGCGCCCTGTACGACCGATTCGGTGAACGTGGGTATCAATGTTTTTCGCCACATCAAAGTTTACGACATTTTTCACATCCTTCACATCGAGTCCACGAGAAGCCACATCGGTAGCCACAAGAACACGGCAATCTCCTTGCTTAAACTTGCTCAACGCTTCCGAACGCTCTTGCTGTGTTTTATCACCATGCAAGCAGAGTGCTGGAGCCGCTGGGAAAGCATTCGCTAAATTCTTTGCCAGCTCTTCGCAACCAGCCTTACTTCCTGCAAAAATTAGGAGCCGACCTTCGTCAACCAATCCACGAATGCGTGCCATTAGCCATGGCCACTTTGCACCATGCCCCGGTAAAACAACTGCAATCTGGCGGATATCTTCATTAGCTTGACCAATGTGTCCAATGGTGAGCTTGACCGGGTTCTTGAGAACATCCAAAGCCAGCGCTTCAATCCGTCGGCGGAAAGTGGCTGAGAACATGAGCGTTTGGCGGTCCGGACGAATCTGACCCATGACAGAGCGTAACTGGGGCTCAAAACCCATTTCAAACATGCGGTCAGCTTCGTCTAGGACCACGAAGGTCACACGGTTCATAGGGGCCGCTTTCTTGCGGATCATCTCAATAAGCCGACCTGGCGTCGCAACCACGACCTCAACCCCTTTTCGTAGAGCCTGGACTTGCTCCCACTTGCCTGCTCCGCCATAGATTGCTGCACACGAAGCCCCATACGCTCCAAGAAACTTCTTCGCTTGGACGTACGTCTGGTGGGCCAGCTCACGTGTCGGTGCCAACACCACAGCAATGGGCCCTTCGCCACGCTGCAATTCCCGCTGATCCATGACATGCCGCACCATCGGCAATGTGAACGCCAATGTCTTGCCCGATCCCGTCTTGGCGATACCAATGAGATCTCTTCCCGAAAGCGCCACGGGAAAAGCTTGTGCCTGAATCGCCGTCGGAGCTTCCAGACCGAGTTTCATGAGCACCCCCAGCATCTTCTTATCAAATCCAAGATGCATAAACGACCTCACTGGAGCTGGCACATCAGCTCCGTCCACTCGAACACTCAGCTCGGATCGGAGTTTTGCCACTTCCTGGCCACTCAGCGCTGCAGTCTCACAATTAGCAGCATAGAAAACTTTCCGAAAAGGTTCGTACTGCACTGTGGAATGGTCAACTGGCGACAAAACTTCAATGACTTTCTTGGCCATATCATCTGGCACGTCCTCCCCATCCACTTGTTTGGCAGCAGCATACACTTCTTCGTCGGAATCTGCCTCTCCAACCTCCACACGGGGCTTCTTGGAGCTCTGTAACGTAAATACCAAATAAGAAACCCCATTTACGGATCCAAGTTCTATAATACGTATTTACGTACCCGTGCGTACTCGTCTAAATACGTATCCGTATCGTCGTCTGCGTGGTTGAGCACTTGGGGCTTGTCGGCCACTCGTTTGGGCGGCGCCGCGTGCTGCTGCTTCACTTGGGCGTCAATGCCCAGCATAAACGCGTCCAGAGGGTCCACTTCGTCCTCTTGCTCGTCCTTAGAGGGCGGCGGGCGCTCATCTCCGCTGTCTTGGTCGAAATAGTCCATGGATTGCGCCTTCCGCCGCGCACTACGAAGATACTCGCGCTGTATTGGGTCCATTTTCCCAACTGACAACTAAATACGTATTTACGTATTTACGGATCAACTAAATAACGAGATATGATTGGCTGAAATCTCGCTTAAGTGCACAAATCCTCTCGCAGTTGATAAAAATGGCCGAGCAGGAGCAGCAGACGACCACGAAGAAGACGCCGTCCGACTTCCTCAAGGGCGTGCTGGGCCGCCCCGTGGACGTGAAGCTCAACAATGGCGTCGAGTACAAGGGCGTGCTGGCATGTCTGGACGGATTCATGAACATCGCCATGGAGCAGACGCAGGAGTACGCCAACGGACAGCTCAAGGCCCAGTACGGAGACTGCTTCATCCGCGGGAATAATGGTCCGAATTGTGTCGTAGGATGGACTTTATTTTGGGAACCTAATTTTTGTGTTTTTGTGTTTTTGATTTGATAAATAGTGCTGTATATTTCGGCGTCCAAGTAACACAGACATTAGCGATGGCGGATGATAATGACATTTTTCACAGGGGTGACGGATCTTAATCTTTTGTTTTACGTCATGTTGAACAATTCTCTACTCTTCTACTATAATGTTATTGTTGTAGGAGCAATTTCTTCTTTATGTCTAGCCGACCCATGCTCTAACCCTGTCTCGTTTAGAACTCAATGAAGCACCATATTCCAATGAAAATATATCCCCACTGCAAGACTTGCTGAGAATTCAACTCAGTTTGTGCTTAGTAGCTGTTGTTTACGGGTATCTTACGTCTTTTGAAGCCACTCAAACTTCAGGGTAAAGTCAGCGCCTGCAAGTTCACGGTTAGATTACCACGGAAATCAGATACTAAGTACTTCTGTACCTTACCGAAATGAAAAGGTTCGTACTGCAGCAGAAGTAAGAGGGCCACAAACAGATGAGCTTGAAAGGGGCAGAGTTGTGTTTCGAGCACAAATGCAAGTTGATACAAGGGCGAAAACGAAAACTTTTTTCTGCACGAAAGCGTTGAAGAAGATAAAAGACCCGATTTCCAAGATTACAAAGACGAAAAGGTTTGCAACGGAGGCTGCCTCCCCATACTGGTCATCGTTCGGATAGTACGCAGCATTTGGAAGTTGCCTGAGCACCAATTTGTACGCTGCAAATACCAACGGGACCACACACTCAACGTACTTCACCAAAGTCAAATACTCGCAGTGGAACAAAAGCTGAAGTCCTTCAATGAGCACTCGTTTTGATCGATCGATTCGCGAAGCATCAGAATCATCGCTGGTCCTCGACTGTGGCTCCGTTACTGTTCTTGCAGGATTTGGTTTCAGTTTCTAGTCCAGGTTCAAAGGCAGGAGCAACTGCTACACCGGGAGCAATGCGTGGCAGGAGATGCCTTTGATTTCCTGGCGGTAAAGTACCGAACGCATCTGAAGCTTCAAGCGCCTGAAGTTGATTTGTTTGTTCTTGTGTGATCGGATGGGACAGACAAAACCATAAGCGTGTTCTAAGCATAAAATTGACGCTATTGTTTTTCGAGTTTCTAACGACTGCAGTAACCATCGTCAACAGCTCGGTCGAGTTCAAGGTGCTCGTTCTTCGACTGTTTTTTGCGTGTAGTCGATTCTGAGAAGCAAGTCGGTCTCGGAGGAGTTCTAGTACAAGGTTAGCGTTAGCATGTACTTCACGAAACTCTAGAACCGATTGCCCACATCCACAAGTATGAATAGTGCAGATAGATAGACTGACCCAGAAGTATACATGCAGACGGAGACGAAAAGCGTTCCAAACAAATCGACCGAGAACGCTACAAACTCAGGCATACAATCTTCTAGCTCTCGTGTGGACCTCACAACGAACCGTTTTGCTGCAAACTTCCAGAGCGGCAAAACAACCACCACGATGCTTTCGTACGCCAGCGGCACGAAACTGTACAGCACTTTGTAGATCGGATACACTCCAATCAGTGTCATGTGAGCGAAGAAAAAACGGTTGAATCGGTCTCCCGGTATTTTAAATGGCGAGTCCTTGGCGAACAGCGCTGGCCCAAGAATGATTCGAATTGCCAAAGGCATGTAAATCCCAATCGGAGCAGCTCCAAACTGCATCATGAAAGGGATCGGAAACCCAATGGAGCTAGCAGCATTCCCACATATGCAGCACTCACTGCCAATGCCACACCAACTCGTTTAGTAAGCGTGAAGTTAAGACCAGGAACAAACGTTGCGGTTTTGCGAATTTCCACCGACACCCAGCATCAACTGCATCAACATTAGTCGAAGCCAAAACACCCAATTGGCAGACCAACCTTCGGATGGTGGGCGCAATGGTAGACACTCAAGCAAAACTGCGGCGGTTAAGGCTGGAAGCGGGGTGAGAAGACATACCAAGATCACTCGAGCTCTCGACGTGGTTTTACAGTAAAGCGCTAGACTTTCAAGGCGCTCGATGGAGTACGAGCCTTGGCGTCCAACTTGAATCTCGTTCCATTTTTCTTCTAGACGCCTCCACGTTAATATGTTTGCACCTGTCTGCACAGTAGTTGGGTCCGCTTGGTATGGCACTCCTTGTTTGATAGAAATCCTCTGCATCACAGCTCTCTACCAGACTTTTCCAGGATCTGATGGCTTAGAGAATACTTAAGTATGGGATCAAATGAACAAATGAACTGGGAAACAGCATCGAAGTAACACACAGGACAAAGCTATCGGAGTAAGAATAGTTGTCATCAACGTGTCCAAAATTACGGTGATGACAACTATTCTCACTCCGATAACTTTGGTTTTCGAAGTACGTTCTTATGATGTAGTGGTATATGTATCAACATATCGGCACAAATACACCCCCAGTGTTCGATAAAAATGGGGAATTGAAGGTTCGACTGATTCTTCAGCAGGAAACTTGGACTGGATAGGTGTAAACTAGAGTTGGAATATTTCGATGAGCCGCTCTTTATCGGTTTGGAGCACTCTGCAGAACGATAAACAAGCGTTCTGCGTTCCGCCAGGAATTCATAATCGGTGAATTTACTGAAGCTAACTAACTACATGTCGAGGGTTTCATCGCTTCGATTCGCTACTTAGTATGAAGCCATTCAAATTCTAGAGTGAAATCGGCACCTGAACAATTCCCAGAAGTTAGATCGTCTACAGCAGAAATATCAGTATTATCACCGCTTACCTAAGTGAACCAGCTCGTACTGCAGCAAAATGATGAGAGCGACCAAGAGATGAACTTGAACCGCGCAAACTTGCGTTTCGAGCACAAATGCGAGCTGGTAAAGAGGAGAAAACAAAAACTTACTCTTCAAGTATGCGTTGAAAAACATGAAGGAGGCCACTTCCATCATGGCGAACCCGACCAAGTTTGCAACAGAGGTAACATCCCACTGACTATCCTCGTTTGGATAGTAGACAGCATTTGGTAACCGGTTGAGCACCAATTCGTACGTCACGAACACCAATGGAACAACACACTCGACGTACTCCACGAGCGCCATGTATTCGCAGTGAAACAAAAGTTGCAGACCTTGCAGTGCCATTTTCTTGGACGTTTCAGCGCGCCTAGCAGCAGTGTTCAAGTCCTCAGTAAGCTTAGAGCCAAATGGACTTTGTGTTGGTTCGGTAACAGCTGAAAAAATCTGGTACTGGGGAATGAGCAGTAATTGTTGGAGCTGGAGCGACTGATACGCTCTGCAACTTGTGACGGTTGTCGGTCTTTCTGCTGGGGATAGTTTTTCTTTTATCGTACACACCGGATGCTTCTAGCATCTGAAGTTGCCTCACTTGATCTTCTGTAATACGATGAGGAAGACAAGCCCACAGTCGTGCTCTTCGTAATGATTTGATGTGGTAGGCTCTAGGATTCCGCGTTACAGCGACGATCAATGATACTAGCTCAGTGTTAGTTGAGTTGCTGCTTCGTCTACTAAGCTTTTGTGGGAGTTGATTGTGAGAGGTTAAACGATCTTGGAGAAGCTCTAATAAAGCTTTTGCGTTTGCATGTAGCTCACGAAACTCCAACAGGGATTGGCCCACATCCGCTGCAACGAAGAGGCCTGACAAGTAAAGTGATCCAGAAGAATACATGCACACTGATACGAAGAGAGTCCCGTAAAAGTCAACCGAGAAAGCTACGAATTCAGGAATAAAATCTTCCAGTTGGCGTGTGGAGCGAACCACAAAGCTCTTGGCTGCAAATTTCCAGAGCGGCAGGATGATCACCACGATGCTTTGGTACTCCAGAGGAACGTGGTCGTACAGCACCTTATAGAGAGGATATATTCCGATCAGCGTCATGTGCGCGAAAAAGAACCGGTGGAAAATGTCGGAGTCCTTCTTGAAAGGTGAATCCTTCGCAACTAACACTGGCTCTAGGACCATTGTGGTTATCAGTGGCGTATAAATTGAAATTGGTATGGCACCAAACTGCATCATCAGGGGAACAGGGAAGCCGATAAAAATCGAAGCAAGCAAACAAGTTCCGACGTAGGCTGCACTTGTACCCACAGCAATGATTAGCCGTTTGGCGACTGTAAAGTTAAGCCCTGGAACAAATGCTGCTACCTGTGAACTCCCCGCAAAGCCCAGCATCAACTCCATCAGCAGTAAACGGAGCCAGAATACCCAATTGGCTGCCCAACCTTCGGATGGAGGTCGTAGTGGGAGAGCTTCAAGTAGTAAAGCACAGCCTAAAGCAGGTAGTGGCGTCAAGAGACACACAAGAACCACTCGAGTTTTCGATGTCGTCGTTGCAATACTGATCGAGACTTTCAAGACGTTTAATCGAGTAGGAACACCTGTCGGCCAACTTGGATTTCGTTCCACTTCATCTCCAAATGATCCCATCTCGACATTCGTGGTGGTGCTTGCTTACTGTTAGTTGTTGTTTCCTCAGAAACCACGAATTCATCTTTGACTTTACCATCGCGCATGGTCACAGGGTGTCGAGAGTCTAAATAAACTGTTGTCGCCTTGCTGTGAGTGCACTGAAAAAAATAAATTGGTGCGAGACGCATGGAACAGAAGGTGCAAAACTATATTCATGCTGTTAGAATCTCGAGGTCGCCATACAACAGTTGAAGTGACCTGACCACCTTTTACTATTGAGTCCACTCCACAGATTTTCTCTCGTTTTTCTCATTGCCAAATCTACCAACTACGAGACCAAGATGAAACTAATTTGCAAACTTGTCGGTGTGCAAAATGATGACACGTTCGAGATGGAAATCAACGGTAGTGAGTCGGTCGCCACGTTTAAAAGAATGATTCTGGAAAAGAAGAAGCACGAAATTCATGTGAATGCTCTGGACGAAGTGCTGCTCTATCTGGCCAAGAAGAAAGACCAAGAAGACGGCAAGTGGCTAGACGACGATGTTCTAGACGCGCTGTCATCCAACCAAGTTGCCTCGATGTGTACGAGAATGCACGACACGTAGCGTTTAAATAGTCCGAAACTCCTTGGACGCAGTGTTTGGCTCGGAGACGGAGTCGTCCACGCGCTGGTGTTGATTTCAGAACTTCCATTACAGAGAACCGTAGTTGGTGTATCAAAAGAGGTGCAATGGCAAAATCTGTTGAAAACGCTCGAGTGGAAATAACCGAATCATCTTTGCCAGAGCTCTGGAAAAGATTGGCCGTATCAAGGATTGTCAGAGCTGGCGGCTGTTGTTACGGATCCACTTGTCGGCCACTATCAGGCCTGGCAGAACGAGTTTTACGACAAACAAACGCATTCTCTCTTTCTTGTCGTGAGTGGGCCAGGAACGGGAAAGTCACGCATGCTGGATGAAATGAAGAGTTTGCTGTGCGAAGCTGCCAAACGATCGAAGAAACAAGACCTCGTGGAGAGAATGGAAGAACGCATTTGTGTTCAACATCACGTTCGGTGGCGACACTGCTGCGACTGGAAAACTGCTCGACTATGACTGTCCTGAATTTGACATCAGCTACCGAATGCTGTACCAGCTCGCCAAAGAAAGGAAACCGTGGACAACATTTGTCTATCAACTGGCGAAGTCGTATCCATCATTTCGTCTGTATATGGAAACGGTGCTTGATATCCTGGCCGAATTGAAGCAGATCAGCAACGTGAAAGATTTGACGGTAGTCTTGTGTGTAGAGGGCCTTGAGAACCTTTCGAGTGATGGAACTATGACTTGTGACTACCATCGGGTCTTGGGTACGCTTTGCCAATTCCTGAACTCGTTCAGAGCATTTGCCGTGTGTGTATGTTCGACAAAAGTTCAAAAACAGCTTAGTAAAGCACTTGCAGGTTCTGGCCAGGTGCGTGTGTATTTAGAACCCTCCGCATTACGTGGTGAAGAAATATTGAAACCAAGAACAAGGTTGGAGCAGCAATTGGTGGACGATATGGGTGGGCATGGCCGAGCGTTGGAGGTCTTACAGGACGTGTTGCAACGTCACCACAATATTTCTGTGAAAGAAATTGATCCAGCCACCCTTGTCGATGAGGTGTACGATGCGTTGAAAACACGATATCAGGAGGTATTTGAATCCCGTTTGTTTGATGACCCAACTAACTGCCACGAAGTAATGGCCGCAATCCTTTCCCGTCAAGTTTACTGTGAGCTTGCACGGATCGGTCGTACTGACGTGACAGTGGATGAACTGAGAAGTCTTGGTTTGTTTCGATGCACTCGTGAGCGACGATTGGAATGCGCGTTTGTATTTTTTGTGATCCTGATGAAGAACACTTTGCAGAAGATTGGTGAAGCAGACGATATGGGCGAGTATCTCGCAAGTCCCATGCTGAGATGGGAGCGGTTTGAGGATTTCGTGGCATTTTTCCGTCGTGTGAAATCGATCGCTTTTTGTGAAACTCCAGTCACTTTATATGAATTTCACCCTGGCGCCCGATTCGGAGCAATCAACGGAATTTGGATCAAAGAGTCGAGTCCTCGCACAGTGGTGAAGGCTATCAACCAACACGATGCAAAATCTGGTTCGAAAGACTCGACGTTTCTCTCAAATGACCACGGGAATATTGATGTATCCGAGATGAAGACGATTGTCCTCAAAAGGGCCGGCGCTTCGGCTGGTGGCATTTGTACACGAGTCCAATTAATCACCGGAACGAAACAAACGCATTGCAACGAAGTGATTCAATGCATATTCACTGAAACAATCAGCGAAGCATTGTAAGAGAATGAGCGAGCCAACGCCGTGAACAGCAACGCCGATGTGTTTTTATTTATTACATCTGCCGATGTGGGTGGCTTATTTGACCTTCCTAAGCGATGTGGGATCGTGTCAAAGCGTGAATTTGACAAATATTTTGGACCTTTTGCCAGCCGCGCGTATCGAATGCTTCTGGAACCACATAATATTGACACCGCATCGTATCACGATTTACGTGTTGTAAAAGGAGAGAGCAAAACGACCGCTGCAAAAACTATTGATAAGCGAGACAAGCGACAATTTCCAAGTCGTGATGATGCGGTAGTCCGACTCTCCCCGAACAAAAAAGCAAAACCGCGGAGGTCTTGCGTGCACAACGTTGCGATGCCAAAGATGAAGTGGAAGCGGCTGATTCGTAGCTGCGTATCATTCGAGCAATATGAGAGTCGAGTCATTCTTCTTGTGCTACGAAAATGCTTTCGCTTCAAGTGGCAACTTCATACGTGACCTCTCTTTGTGATTCACTTCTGAGTTTTCCACAAACACGTAAGCTAGTTACATGAACTCAAGTTGCAGTGCAAGCTGCAAAAATGAAAAAGAAAAAATTGATGTTCGTGGTGGTTGTCTGTTTGGCTGTTGGTGTCCCATCTTTGTCATCTAGCTTCGAAAGCACTGGAAACAAGTGGTAAGCAGTTCCAAGTACATGTAGTCTTGAAGGCAGCACGTGCAAAAAAATGTTTAATCGTGTATCACGAAAAGCTGGTCTCACCAACGTTAGGGTGAGTCGAAATATGTGTTTGGTTCGCTAATAAATGAAGTTAATATGTTGTTCATTTTGTACAGTTGAATACAAATTGTTCACCAGTTCCTATATACGTAGTAAGCGTTGGCAGAATACCCGATCGACCACCTAGCCATCGGATAGGGTCAAACGTTTCAAGTAGTCAAGCATTATGCTTGAGGAGATTCACAAACATTACTCGAATTTTGGAAGTCGTCTTGCCATACTGATCGAGACTCTCAAAACGCTCATCTGAGTACGAATCCTGTCGGGCAACTTGATTTTCGTTCCATATCTCTCGTCTAAGCCCTACATCTTGGTGTTTGTTGTGGCCAATTTAGTCTCCGATACCCCAGTTGCCACGAATGTGTGCAGTTGTGTATAGTCACAGGACGTATTACATTAGAGTACTGCAATACCACCACATATTCTTTATTGATTCTTGTCCCAAAGCCATTCAAAGCGAAAACTGAAATCAGTGCCTGCAAACTTGCACATCTATGTTAAACACTTTTAACTCCTCCAATTCAGACAGAAACACTCTTACCTAGATGCGCTAGTTCGTACTGCAGCAGTAGAACAGTCTCGATAAAAAGCTTTGTCTGGACTGAAGACATTTGCGTTTCGAGCACGAATGCAAGCTGGTGAAGTGGAGAAAACGCAAACTTCTGCAGCAGAAACCGGCTAAGGAGCAGGGAACGATGCAATCTCCAGTGCCCCAAACAACAAAATATTGACGACTGCGTCTGTTTTGAAAGTACAAGCACCGCCTGGATAGTAGGCAACATTTGGCAGTTGTTGCAGAGTCGCCTTGTACGCGACGAAGACGAGGGGAACAAGACATTCAACGTACTCAACAAGAGCGACGTATTCCCAATGAAAAAGAACTTGCAGCCCTTGTTCGACAACTTTCTTTGATCTCGCAGCAGATGTGGCGCTCTTTTTTCTGGTGCTTTGGTCTAGACCTGCGGTTGATGGTTTATCTCTCGCATTCAGGATCTCGGCTGATGTCGGGCCCACCAAATTAACACAATAACCTGGTGCTGGTACTATTGATGATTTTTGAAAAGGAAAAAGTCGATGTGGTGCATTCTTCTGCACCCGGACGATTGTTTTTGGGGGTACTTCTAAATGGGATGAAGCTGATGTTTCTAGTGGACCAAGATATTGATTTTGATGTGGTAAGCATCTGGTTGTATCCGTGGTCTTGAGCTTGAAATTGTTGGGGTCTCGGGCCAACTCAAGGATGGACCGTCTCCGCTGGACTTGCTCAGCTGGATAGTATCGTTAATTTCATGTCGTACAAACCTTCCAACACGTTTTGAAACTTCACGTACGTCGTGCAACTCGAGCAATGAGTGTCCTACATCTGTTGCAATAAATGCCACTGCCAGGTCAAGCGATCCAGAGGTTGACATGCAAACAGATACAAAGAGCGCGCTGAAGTAGTCCACTGTGAAAGCAACAATTTCGGGCATGAACTCTTCCATCTCTCGTGTAGCTTTCACCATGAACTGCTTTGCTGATAGACGCCACAGTGGTAATACAACAATCACCACCCCTCGATACTTCTTTGGTATGAATTCGTACAGTACTTTATAGGGTGGAAATATCCCGGACAACGTCATATATGCAAAGAAGTAGCGAGACAACCGCAGCAAATTTTGCCTGTGTGGTGACGTTTTCGCAAATGGAGCCCACCCAAACACTAGAAGTGTCATCACCGGGACGTAAATTGACATGAACGAGCCTCCTAGAATCCACATCATCGGTATCGGGAAGACCACAAGACTTGCGGCCACAAGAGCAGTAGCAACGTAGGCCGCGCTTGCACCCATTGCAACAACCAGTCTCTTCGATATTGAAGAATCAAAATTGGGGACGAAGGTGACGAGCTTCGTGATGCCTGCAAATGTCATGGTAAATACCGTGACAAACTGTCGAATCCAAAACACCCAATTAGCCGCCCACCCTTCTGCCGGTGGTCGCAGTGGCAAACATTCCAGCAGTACGATGAGTAATAGAGAAGGCAACGGAGTGAGTGAGTTCGTGACGTAGATTTAATGTACTGGTCCAGACTTTCCAAGCGCTCAACGGAGTACGAGCCTTGGCGACCGACTTGAAGCGATTTCCACGCATTCCAGAGGCGCCTCCACTGGCTAATTCTAGCGTAACTTGAAGTTCGTGTAGCCATGTCCGGAATGTAGCCATTTCGAAAGAAATGTGTACCACCTTATTTAAGTACTTGGTGTATATTTTGTGTATGACCAAAGCGGGAAGCGCGCATTTACGTCATTCGGATCATCCGGCGCCCCTGGCCGCCATGTTCGCGTCCAAGTTCGGCTACAAGAGCGCGCAGACGCGCTTCAACCTGCTGCTGCTCGAGGACGGCGAGTTCTTCCTGGATGTACGCGTCCCTCCGCCCTCTGCCTCCAGATTGGCTCTAAATTGGTCTTTTGTGTCTTATTTGGTCCAGGATTTTAGTGTCTATCGCTATCTCGAACCCAACCCCGACACACATCGGTATATATAATTTGCGTATATGTAAAAAGGAGGACTATAATTTGGTACTGATTTTTTGTATTGATGCTGCAGGAAGGTGCAGGGGAGACTGAAAATGTGCACAAGAGGCTTCTTCTTCGAGCCGCAGGACAGCAATTTACCCGTTTTGAGGTTCTTTTTCCGAGATATGAAGGAGATGCCCGTGGCTGAGCTGCACGACCACCCAGAAGCTGGAGATTGCGCCATTTTTCTCACTTTTAAGGTCTCCTCCGTGCTGGAGATGAAGGAGAGAGGTGTGGATCACCCCTATGTGCAGAAGGAGACGACTGCTGGACCTGCTGCTGGCGTTCCGGAGAAATACATTTTCTCGCTGGTGCACTCGAAAATTGAGGAGTTTTTGAAAAATGTGCGACCGATTTGGGAACTTGCTCACAAGGAGAGTGTCATGAACAAGGTGGACGAGGAAGCTTTGCTGGAACCGGTACTCACCCCGAGACAGACGGATCAGTTTGACTCGAGCTTGCTGGTGGATTTCAGAGAGCGTCCATTGCTCACGAAGGGCAAGTTAGTGGATCGGATTGTGCCCCTGCTCAAGTACCCGGGCTGTCTGATGCTGACCAACCAGCGGCTGTACTTTCAGCCTGCGCAAGTGAACAATGTGGGAGACCCCGTGCTGAATTGGGCGTATAACACCATCGGGTACTTGTACAAGAGGCGCCATATGCTCAAGCAGACGGGTCTGGAAATATTTCTCAAGAATGGGGAAAGCTTCTTCTTCAGTTTTAGGAACCACCACGACCGTGATGATGTTTACGATATGATGGTGAATCAACCAGACTTGAAGCACCTGCAGCAAACGGATTTGGAATCGATGCTACGGAAGTGGCAACAGCGTGAGGTGTCGAACTACGACTATTTGGTGTATTTGAACAATGCTGCTGGGCGCACTAAGAACGACCTCACACAATATCCGGTCTTTCCGTGGATTTTGAACGATTACGATAGCCCGTCAATCGACTTGTCTGACCCTGCTGTGTATCGCGATCTCTCGAAACCCGTCGGTGCTCTAAACGAAGAGCGTCTCCAGTTTTATAAGGCGCGGTTTGAAGCGATGCCTCGTGGCATGGAAGATGAGGGGTTGCCGCCTCCGTTTCTGTATGGAACACACTATTCCACCCCAGGGTACGTGCTCTACTACTTTGTGCGGATGGCCCCTGAATATATGCTTTGTCTCCAAAACGGCAAGTTCGATGCCCCGGATCGACTCTTCCAGAGTATCCTTAGTACGTGGAGTAGCTGCAACACCAACCATGCTGACCTGAAAGAGCTCATTCCAGCATTCTTTGACGATTCTCTACCACCTGACGAGTGGCTTTGCAATGGAAAAAATCTCGATTTGGGCACCACGCAAAAGCTGACAAGGGTACGGTCACTGAGTTAGTTTACTTGTTTGCCCTCAACACATTTGGTTGCTTAGCGTATGCTAATATGATTGTTGTTATTGCCGATAGGTCGGAGATGTAGAGCTTCCTGCGTGGGCGTCTAATCCGTCAACGTTTGTTCGTATTAACCGGGAAGCCCTGGAAAGTGAATACGTGTCGGAACATCTTCACGATTGGATCGATTTGATTTTTGGCTACAAACAACGAGGAGAAGCTGCAATTGAGGCAAACAACCGTAAGTATTATGGATGAAGTTGTGTGTTAATTGCTCACCACAGACTCTATAGGGGAACTTACTGACATTTTTTGAACTGTGCTTTAGTGTTTTACTATTTGTCGTACGAGGGATCTGTCGACCTTGAAACGATAACGGATCCTGTTGAAAAGTGCTCGCTTGAAGCCCAAATCCAAGAGTTCGGGCAAACACCAAAGCTGTTATTTTCTGGTGCCCACCCTTCGCGAAATGATGTCGGCAAAGCAGTGGAAATTGCAACGCTGGATTTACAACCCTCGCCACGCAAGTTGGAGGAACCGACCAAACTGACAAAAAATGGTTCCTCTTCTGCGATTTCCGATGATAGCAGAAGCAGAGGAGACAGTGATGCTGTACAAAATGGGTCGTATGAAGAGAATGGAGAGGACGAGAACTCTCAATCAGGAAACCGACGAAGTATGTTCGGCTTCCGCACGCGGTCATTTGGTTCAGTTCCAAAGCAAGCGCAACGTTTTGTTGGAGGTCTTACAGCCCAGATCCGCCGTCGAATGAGTGTCGAAGCATCACAGCGCTGGAACTGGACATTTGGAACTCAAGGTGACGCGTCAGTGTGGGCACCATCAGCGCGCTATATGCTGCATGCTGGGTAAGCATGCACTTCATTCTTTCATGCTTGAAATGTGTCTTTTTTCTAACGGGCATATATGCTGCAGTGAGGTGACCTCTTTGGTTCTCGGCAGGGATGGTCGTGCATTGTTTTCAACGTCGAAAGATACCACTTTCAAGGTGTCTGCAACGCTTGATGGCACGTTGAGACGCAACTTGTCGTGCAATTTGGCGTTGTCGTGCTGTGATGTGTCACCCGACGAGAAATTTGTGTTTATTGGGTCGTGGGACAACTGTATCTACATGTATTCCATGGACGTCGGGCGTGTCATCGACCAGATAACTGCGCATGACGATGGCCTCTCCGCTGTTTGCGTTTTTGAGGACCGACTGCTGTCAAGCTCTTGGGATGGCTCTATAAAAATGTGGCATTATACTCCGAAGGGAATTGCTACTGCGCCTTTGTCCACTTTCATGGAGTGTGAGGAATCGGTAGTCAGTTTGTGCGTTAGTCCGGACGGTTCCACAGGCGCTGCAGCAACGCGAAATGGTACGTTGGTGGTGATTATATTATCGTTGCAATTACGAAGTGCTTGATGCTAATCGAGTTGTGTGATTGTAGGAGTTGTGTATTTGGTTGACTTGCGCACAAATGAGTTGATGCGAAAGCTGTTTGCAAGCCCGGTGCAACGAGCCGAGATCTGTGGCTTGAAATTCTGTGGTGGAGGATCTACAATTGCATGCATGAGTTCGGCGAACGAACTTTCCGTCTACCAGATCGATGGCACCAGAATGATTACTGTCAACGTAAATGCTGACGATCCTGTTCGGTAGGTCTTACTGCGTCTGTTATGAGTTGCTTCAGTATTAACTTGGGTTTGTTTTGCAGGTGTTTTGATTCGGACGGCGAGTACGCTGTAGGAGGAACATCAACCGGCAAGCTGCTGTTCTGGAAGCTAGATGAGCCCACTGGACAGGAGCAGGTCCTGGAGGTTCCTGAAGCTCATGCACAAGGCGTGTCCGCACTAACTGTTAGCGCAAATGGGTTGGCCGTTGTGTCAGCATCTGCAGACGGAGGGATCCGGATCTGGCAATTGCGTCGCAAGTCGTCGTCCCGTGGACGCCTTCCAGCCTTCTTTTAGGCGTTAGGATGGGTAAAGTCGAAGACACTTGCCGGTACGTCAAACTTGCAGTGCGACAAGCGTTTAAAAGCTGGAATGTCCGTAGATATACGCTTATGTTTCGACTCGGGTTCCGTTGTGAGTTTTCCATTTTTGTATGTCGTGTTATCAAGCAAACCCAAGAAACGAGATCAGCTCAAACTTTGTGGTCTGATCGCCTAGAATATACTTGACGAAGAGTTCACCACGTTCCGAGTTTGCAAGGTGCTCAATGTGAATATCGACACTAGGTATTTCCGTTGGTGGGCAACGATGAGGAGTGGCAAAGTGGCTGATATCGGTCAAGCAGGAGAAACCACAAGCGGCCAAGTATCTTCTCTAATGGCAGGATGGCTTCGAATCGTAGAAAAGTGGGAAGAGCTTCAAGTCGGCCGACAAGGTTCCTACTCGGTCGAGCGGCTCGTGAACCTAGACAACTACTGCAAAACGGCATCGCGAGCACGTGTAATTCTGGTGTGTATTCTCACACCGATTCCGGCGTTCTCAGTCGCAGTATTACTTGAGTGTTTACCATTGGCATATCCATCGGAAGGGTGGGCTGCAAACTGGGTTTTCTGGATTCGGTGGACTTTGATGCTTTTGGCGATAAGCTTCTGTGGGGTCTCGCAGCTGATCACGTATGTTCCGGGCCTTAACTTCACACTCGCGAAGCGAGTGATTGTATCAGTGGGCTCAACTGCTGCTTTCGTCGGACTGTGCCTTCTAGGTGCAAACACGATCCGGTTTCCGGTCCCGTTCATGCTGCAACTCGGAAGTGTGGTCATGGGTTTGTGCATTGCTGCGATGGTTCGACTGGTATTCAAACGAAATGAATTCTCCAGAAACTCCCCATTCAGACCGTACCTCATACGATTTTATCGTTTTCTTTTCGCGTACCTGATACTTGGAGGTGTATATCCATTCTACAGAGTGATGTTTGACCTCACTCCAGTGTCAAGTCGCGGAGTGGTTATCTTGCTGCTTCCTGTATGGAAATTTGCCGCGAAGCACTTCATTGTCAAAGCCATACGCGAGCTGGAAGACTTCATTCCGGAGCTGGTGGCACTCACTGTGGATTTATTCAGTGCCCTCTTTGTTTCCGCCTGCATGACAACATCAGGATCGTTGTATCTCTCCGTAATGTTCATCGTCGCTGATGTCGGTCAGTCTCTGCTGGAGTTCAACGAGGTTCGAGGCAACGCGAAAACGCTGCTGTATCTACTTCGAAGTCGACAAGAATCACTTAAACACTCACTTCAGAAAAAAGACCGGCGCACTAGCATCTCCGAGACTCCTGACTTGCTGGCTTTGATTCTTTACGTGGCTCGACACCCTGACACTTTTCATGTGACTTCGTTTGAAACAACTCGACTATGGGCTTGCCTCCCTCACCCGCTAACGAGTTACCAGGTGGAGCAACTCAAAGAAATGGAAGCTTCAGGAGTATATGCGCCAGACCACCAAGGTTCAACTAGATCCTTCAATCGATCGTTTCGCTGCAACGGGCAAGGCCTACAACCTCAGCTCATGCAAACCGTGTCAATTGTGCCCATTGCCAACCGAGTTTTGACCTCATTCCCACCTATTTCAGAGCTTACAACTGAGCAAGTAAGTGCTGGGACGTCTGTCAAAGTTGCCAGCCCCAAACTTCGCCACGCGGAGAAATCAAAGGAACTCGTCTTACAGGGACTACAACTACTGTTTCACTGCGAGTATTTGGCGTTGGTGGAGTATGTCGAATGTATCGTCCCCCTAATATTTGGGACGTACAAGTCGATACTGGAAAAACTACCCAACGTTGTGTTCTACCCTGGTGGAGGTGGTAATTGGGGCATGAGTGCAGTTGTCAATCTCTCGGTATTTGCGCTATTAGAAATTGGGACGTTTGCTATGTTCATCCAGTTTTTACAGCGCAAGTTCTCGTTTTCACCCTTGCATCAGCTAGCCTTTGTGCTCGAAACACAAGCTTACCTGGTGCAAGCGAAATTATTGATTGAGATTGTGACACTGCTGCAGAGCAGGCTCGCGCACTTTGGGGGTGGATATGCTGCTAACATTGATCGCGAAGACTGATCAGGTACTGAAGGAAAGATTCGTTTTACTTAATCGACCTAATTTGAAGCGAATGAGCTTAACCAAAACAACAAACACGAAATGCTGAACAACATAAGATTCAAGGTTGCTGGTTTGCTTATACTTCGCGTGTTCCTGTACTGTAGAAGAAGCGATTGTCAACTTTTCCGGCGAAATATGAAGACGTGCACGCGTAACTATTGCAAGTCGAAGAGAGCTACACGGCGAGTGTAGCACAACCAGCATCAGCAGCCATATTATGGAGCCGTGTTGAACATTGGTGGGAGAAATGCAGGTGGGTCGAATAGCAAGGCGACGTGTATGGCGCAGAACAAGCCCCCAAGTCTAACATTAAAGGAATCATACCTCAGTCTAATGGCAAATTTAAAGTTGACTCGCAGATTACAAACTTTCTGTGGTACGCTTCACGCAGTAATCATTAATGATCGATTGATATAAAGTAAATAAAGTCGTGCCAAGGCCCGAGGAAGCTCTGAAATTTGACACTATCCAAGTGGCCGTGTTCGATCGCATAGTGCATTGCGAATCGAGGGTATAAGATCAATCTGCGGTCTAGAACCCATTGTACAATCGCGAGATGTCCCTTGATCAGAGGCAGCACCTACAGCCTCCTCCAGCCCTTGTGTAATTCCATTCTCGATGAGACACTCAACGATATCAAGGCCGTCCATGTTTCGCAGCCTCTTCAAGTGCGAGACCAGATTCACCATTGAAACCCTGTTCAAAAATCCACTTTACCAGTTCCATCTGGTTGCCTGCAGCGGCGTCGTTCATCGAAGGAGGAGGATGTTGAAGCTCGGGTTCATACATGTACACCTCGTCAAGGAGCCACTGGATCATCGCCATATCACCTTGGCGTACTGCAAACCCCATTTCATTGACAAAGCTCCGTTCGCTTCCGGGAAGTGAGCCGCGTCTTGCACCACTTTCACCTCCGCTTGGCATCCTGAAAAATGGTTGAGAATCCACTTGACAATGTTCAAATCTCCGCGTTTCACTGCAGCTCGTAGCGACTCGGAAAACTGGCGGCAGTAGTAGTGGGTATCCGTTCTCAAATGATGACAAAAGGACCAACCTGTGCTTTGGATTGCAATTGGATCACTATTTCCCAAAGTCGGTCGAGACGTCGAATGGACTCGGACTAATTTAAAGTTGGCCATGACCAATGGCTTGGGACCGCACTTCGGCGAGCACCGGATTCGTCAGTGACGGCCCGTCACTCATGTGTGGCGCACAACGTTCTCGCAGTTTGAAGCGCCACACTCAAGTAACAACCCCCGTTGATAGATTACCATTCGTGCAACATCGACTGTTCTAATTGGTGTATAAATTACGTACCTAGAGAGCGCAGACGACACAAGCAACATTCACGCAATTTATTCTTTGGAGGGTATTCAATTTCATAAGATCACTATAGTAGTTAGTGATCAAACGTATGATCGCATTTGGCAGGGTATTATATTATGCATAATCGCACCTCGAATCGCATCCCTCCTTAGCTCTGAAATAAATTTCAGCTCGAAATCGTCACTGCTGAGTTTCCTGATGTTTTTGAAAAGAGAAGAGATGCACCATCCTTGAGTTGTTGTCGTCACTCATTCATGACTTTCTGCAAACGTTGATGCTCGTGCAGCACAAACAATCGCGAAAAGTGTCACGGTGGCTAACATTGTCAAACATTATCAAACATTCCGGGTCATATGAATATGGTGTTAATACCAGTAGATGCCAATCACCAATGGATTGATATAGTCGTGGTCCCAAACAGCATTTGCGGCGTATGTCACGCACGCGGTTCAAGCATTGTTGTATAGTACCTTTGTCATAATCATCACATCCGTGATAAAGACTAGTGTTCAGCAATGCAAGTGGTAATCTAACAACGACAACGCACCAGCGTTGAAGGCCTTGGGATGCTTTTAAAGATGTGCGATACTAGCCTAATGGATACAGCACTGGACGTCGAAAGTAAAATAATACATTCCAACTCAGTTCAGAACTCACTCTCAAGCGCTCAAACTCTCCATCCACACGTCCATGCGTCTATCTCAAGTCTTAGTGGCGATTGAAGCCACGTTCCTGCTTGCCAACAAAGCTTTCGCGACCACCGCCCAGTTCGAGCATTCCAAGATCGCTAAGGTCACCTCGCCAGAAGAAGGCGAGGTGACCGGAGTCTGAGAAGCCACCAAACGGTCTATGACGGTATTAACCCGGAAGAAAGAATGGGTGGAGTACCTCAGATTCTGAATGCTGCGGAAAAAGCTCGTTTCAAGCAAATGCGAAGGTCTGGCACTACCGCTGACGACTTTTTAATACGCTGAGTCGTTGGGTGTCGCCAGCGCCATTCGAGAAGCGATTCGGTCTGGAAGAGGTATGTACCAGCTCGAGACGACGGACGAATACGCCAAGTACATCAAGTACCTCATCTATCTGAAATCGAAGACGAAAAAGTAGGTGTAGACTCACACAGTGTGCATATCGGTGCTCGTTGGGTCTTACTAGTACATGAAGATTATACACATTCTAATAACTTAAATGGGAATGTTTACTTCTAAACAACATGATTTCGTAATTGCTTGGAGACTTGACTCTCAGTCTTTATGGCTCGACTTCTACAGTACCTAGTGCTTCGATCATGGGTTTGGCGTTTTATCTTGCTGAACACTATGAAAAGCATAAGCAGTCTTCCATGAAGGCAATCGCAACACTACTTATTCCGATAAGCAGACGCAGCACTACAATTTACAGAGTTCATTCGTCTCCCTTTCAGTTCTCTATGGTGTGGAGCCACTCGAATCGAAACGTGAAATCAGCGCCTGCAGTAAGGAGATATTGGTACGCACTTCTTCGTTATTAAAAAAATGACAGGGATTGGCGGAAGCGGTACTTACCAAGATGCACCAATTCATATTGTAGTAAAACCACAATCTCAAGAAATAGACTCGCTTGTACCAGATACATTTGCGTTTCAAGTGCAAATGCAAGCTGGTACAACGGGGTAAACTGAAACTTTCGTTGTAGGAACTGGTTTAGAAGCACGAGCGACCCAACTTCTAGAGCAGCAAACACTAGGATATTCGTGAGAGCAGTAGTACCCCAGTTGCTTGTACTGTCAGGATAAAAGGCAACATTCGTGAGTTGGCTGAGCACCGATTTGTACGATGCGTATGCGAGAGGAACCACACATTCGGTATACTCCACAAGTCCGAGATATTCACAAACCTGTGAATAGCTCTTTTAGAAGGCACGTGTTACTGCGCCCATCTGGGAGGATCTGAGACGAGCCATCAAGCCCATTTGTGACCACTCGTACCCATCTGGTACCCATCCCGACCAAGTGGTGCCCATCTGAGCCCATCAGGTTGTTGATAGGTTGGGGAGGTATACGTGTGTAATGTGTATATCCGGAAGCGTACCTGCATCAAAGGATGGTCCTCTGTCAGTCCACAATCAACCCATTGGCATCATGATTGCTACCGAGTATATTAGCGGATTCCTTTGTCAGGGCATCACTAAGTATATTAGCGTTACACAAGTAAGACTGTCGGAATCACAAGCAGGTACGCCCATCCAGCATTGAACAAAGGTTCGCTCCATGATCATTAAAGTCTTCTCAAAGCAATTTTTTACGTGCACATGCTAAGGTATCGGTAGCGCAGGTGCTGGAGGGTTTTTTTGTCGACGAACCCAGGCGAGTCCGCGCCACAAAAAACCTCGAAGGTGACCAGGATATAGATGCCGCAGTTGTAGCTGTCGGTCTGGACGCCGAGCGTGCTTGTGCACGGTTGGATGCGGGCAGTGCGCGACTGCAAAGCTGGAACCATTGACTTGATCGCCTGTGTAGCAGCACGAAGCCCCACCTTGTAGCTTGACTCCATCGGGTCGTAGTAGAATAGTTTATGCTCGGTGAAGTCGACCATGATCGAGCTCCAGTGGTTGCCGTTGCAGTTGACCGGGATCATCGCGCGCTCTATGGATGCACCGAAGAAGAGCGCTTCGAGGCCGTCGCGATCCACCACAACGTCACTGTCTAGGGTCACGCTTACCAAGTTAGCACTCCCCAGGATCCTCGTTGGGTCTGAGCCGAAAAGCTTGGCCACCAACGTGGTCATGGTGTCTTCGCTCAGACACCCGGTCCGCGGCGAGATCGAGTACTTCCATCTGTGGAGCATTACAACATTAGAAGCTTGTGGTCAGTGTTATATAGTCTAGCCAAACTTACCTCCGAAGACAACAGCCGGAGCGATTCGGTCTTGTCGGTTAGCGATAGATCCTCCTCTGCTTGGAAGTGGGGACCAACGGGCAGAGTCAGGATTACCGTTGGAATCCAGGTCAACGCCTTCTCCACCTGTCGGACAGCAGCAATTGCACGATGGTATTTTTTCATGATGGCAAGCGTAACCGTCCGACAAAACCCCCAAGCCTGGGATCTCCACAGGTAATATCACGCTCCGCGAGGCCTGTGGTCTTCTTTTGAAGTGCCACGACCTTGGCTCCACACTTGTTGAGCATGTCCTTCGGGAGTACGCGGATTACGTCGTGTGTGTCAATAATAGTCTTTGAGGCTGGTAGTTTGCTCCTCTCCCGTGCTACAGGCGCCTTTGTCTTCTTTTCGAACACCAATAACTTGAACCTCTTTAGTGTTGGGGCGTCCGAACTGTAAGTAGGATCTCCAGCCACGATTTCAGCTACGGTAGCCAGGCTCAAGTTCATGCTGTGAAGCGTGGAGTCGTCGTAAGCCATCGCCACGGCACGGTTCTGCTTTGCCTTGACAACAGAGGCCTTAGCCTTTGGACGTCCCCTCGATCTTGGCGGTGACTCGAAGTCGAAGTCGTCGTTTTCATCGCCACTCTGCACCGCTTGAAGAGTCTGAATTGGCAAGGAGGTCGTGTCGGCTGGTTCAGGATCCGTCTGCACTGGATCCGTGACCATTTGGACGGGTTCTGTGGCTGTGTGCATTGTCTGAGATCCCATCGGGACGGGTTCTGTGCCCATCTGAACGGGTTCAGTGTCAGTATGCATGTCTGTATGCACTGTATGGGTTCCCATCTTAACGGGCTCCGTGCCCATTTGAACGGGCGCCTCCATAGTTGACACCGTCTCCTGCCCTGCGTCTCCATTCATCACTACCGGATCGTACCCCGCGTCGTTGTCTCCCTCTGGTTCCTGGAGACTTACGTCCTCTACAGCGCCTTCCACCTCCATCGTCTCCTGAGTGACCTCCACGGTTGACTCCAGAGTGGTCCCAAACGTCGAATTAGGCTCTTCTCCATCCAACATGTTTGACGTCTGGCCGGCGCGACTACAAACTCCATCGATTTCGGCTTCTTCGCCGTTCACCGAAAGCAGAACGGGGCTTTCTGGAGGGCCCGCGACAGTAGGAACAATCTGGTCTACAAGCGCCTCGCACTCGCCGTGCTTAAACCGACGAGCAACTTCTCCAAGCGCGCTCAGAGCCGCTCGGTATTGGGGCATCCCCATCTCGCTCATCGTCTCACTGATTTTGGTCGCAACCTGCTGGGCTTCGTTGAACTTCCGATTAGAGTCCCTTCGTCCACCGGCATACCTCGGACTTCAGCGACGACAACAGCCATCGGGACGGCAGGAGCTGAGTAGGGATCACAACCTCCATGTGCATCGCCTTTCGAATATAGAAGACGTGCCTGCAAGGCAGACGCCGGGTCGACATGATCAAGCAGGAGCATTCCCAGTTCTTCTTGTTGACCGAATACTCCACTCTCGGTTCGTTCAGTGCTTCGTCAACGTCCGTTTCGTTCTTGATAAAAATGATGCCGGAGACTGCCTCATAGAAATTGTACTGAGCTGTACCGCCCATGGCGTAAACGTACTGGTCGAAGATGAGGTCGCATGCGTGTTTGCTGACCAAGTTGGCGACTAGTGACATCTCTCTGTCATATTTGGGATTGTGCACCACGCCGATTGCCTTTGCATCGAATGCCCGCTCTGTGCGAACCTGGTAGCAGATAAGGGAGGCTATACACTCGTCTAAACCCATGAAACTGTTCATCGTGTCCTTCAAGTGCTTCCAGGACGACTCGAGCCGGTTATTGGTGTTGTTGCCCATCGTCACAGCGCTTTGACGCTCATAGGCAACCCACATCTCCTTGCACTTGTCCCAGTTCTTGTGGAAGTAGGCCTCGAACGGGTGCGTCTCGGCATCATCAGCTGATCCATCTAGATGGTCCGAGATGTGTACATTACCATCGGCGCCCAGCTGATCACCATCTGGACCGGGGGTAACTATGAGCCGTGTAGAGCTGCCGCAGCTGTCCTCGCTGGTCTCGCGACGCGCAGACTGCATGCCAATTGAGAGGATGTGGCGCATGTAATCCCGATGCTTGGAGAATTCACGCTCCGTCGTCGCGTACACCATCAACGAAATCACGCTCCGCAACTGAGCTTTCTGCCACGGCGACAGACCATACTCGGAGGACGCTAGCTGTTCACGGAGGTACTTGAGCACGTGGAACTGACATAGGAGAATGCGGACACCGGGAAACGCAGCCTTGAGAACAGCCATCTCGGTGAAGTCCTTGTCGATCACCACGCACTGCAACTTGGTCCAGGAAGGAGTGTTCTTCTTGAACTCCTCGATGGCCGTCATCAGAGCCGCGGCGCGTTCGTTTTTGAGAACTGCGTGCTGAACAAACTGGCCTGTGCCAAACGCGTCGTGCGCCATAAAGGAAAAAATCTTGTACTTGGATGAATTGGTGCCGTGCGTCGCGTCGATCAGCATCACCTCAGGAAAGCGGTAAAACATCTCACGCATGCGCTTGGTCTGAAGAATAATACATGTTGCCACTTTCTACACCCAAGAGAGAACAGCAGGTGCGTTAATTTAGACCACCATATCATGCACATACGAACGCCATCATACCTTATCTCCGCGTTTATCCACAAAGATGCGTCCTATGTTACCGTTCTCCTCTCTGAACTCTGTCAGCCATGTCTTCAGCCGCACCTTGCTCGTCGTCCCTGCAGTGTCTCTCTCCTTCAACTTGCGGACGAGATTATGCACGTCTCGAATCTCCACGCTGTTGTCCGCGTTCTCGAGGATGTATTCGAGGATCCGCTTCTTCTTAGCCCCAGCCTTGCGAAGAATGTCGACGGTGTCCACCACACGAGTCGGAAGAGCAGTGCGCACGGACGCGTACTGCTGATGGGTCGTCCGGTCGAGCCTATGGTTGTGCGCGAGCTTCGCAGTTGTCACGCACAGGGCAAATACCGGGTCGTCGGGCTTGTTGTTGGTCACACGGACGCAGGCGTTGATCTGGCACACATACAGATGCATTAGTCAATCTGAGGCACGCGTTACCCGTCCGAGCCCAACCAGCACCCAAATGAAACATATCTGAGCCCACACGAGCCCATCCAGTTACTTACCTGCGCTCCGCACTTCGCTGCGCGTGACTCCTGTCGCGCACGCTTGCCCTTGCCGCGAGACTTGAACGTGCCAGCGTGCGTGCAAATCAGCGTCTTGTTATACATTTCCCACTCTAGCGGGATCAGAGGCGCTCGTGAGTTTGCCTTCCTTATCTTCTTGTTGCGCTCCTCGACCTTGTTGTTCGTCCGGACGCGAAAACTCTAACATGCTCAACGTTAATGAATCACCAACACCATTAAACCAACACAATTGATGTACCTGGTACGTTTGCGCACTGTACTCGTTCAAATAGGCATGGAACGACTCCCATGAGTTAAACTGCGTGCGCTCGAGAAGGGGCGAGAGCACCTCATCAGACGGACCGGGCAGGTAATTCACATGGTTGCTGTTGTCACTCAGTGTGTCCACTTGGCTGGACGTTCCGGACGATGCAGAGCGCGAGACCTCGGATGGTGCAGTCCAGTCGTCGTCGCTCCCGCCGTCGCTCTCGTCGCTCGCAGCCGCATGCTGCCGGCGCTTCTGAGCCGATCGCGGGCGTAACGTTAGGTCCATTTTCCCGCCCAAAATCTCGAATGGCCACAGCGGGGTTGGACGCCACTCGATTCAAACGGGGGGTGCGATTCAAAGGGGGACACGATTCAAACGGTATACGCACGGGTATACGGCGTATAATACGCTACACCTCGTACGGATGAGGGAAAAGTTTGTGGTAAGAAAGGCCTTCACTCCCCTTTTAGATAGGGCAATCGGCACTGGGTGGCTCCCCGTTTCTACCATCCGAGGCGCGTCTATGTTTTGGGGTATTGTGATGAGTGGTTTCGTGTGTTGTGCATATTTCTGTTTGGCATCTGAATCGCGATGGACCCTGAGGACTTCATCGACTTGGTTAGCAGCGATGGCTCCTGCGACGACGATGAGCCTAGCGATCGCGAGAGGCAGCACGGCGAAAGGGAGGCTACGGGGGCGGGGGACAGCGTAGTGACAGTGAAGCCACCAGTGCCAAGGCAGATCTGTGCAGTAAAGAGCCAGACAACGAAGTGATCGATCTCACCCTCGCCAGCAGCGACGATGAAAGCGGTGGCCACCACGCACCAACAACCGAGCTTGCTAGCCAAAGTGTCAAGCTGGAAGCTGGCGCTAGCGCTGTAAAGCGTGTCAAATACTACACGGGACGGGAAACGACCCACAAGAAGATGAAGGCGAAAAACAACCCCTGGGCTCGTAGCCTATCCCGACGCCCCCAATATCAGGCTCAGCGAGCTCCTATTAGAGACTCGAAACACGTATGCCACGCCAAAACGATGCAAACGTAGTTCATCCAAGCGTATTTACAAGTACGTGGTGTATGTGAAGCGCTTGCGCTACTTCGAGCGCATCGAGGCAAAGAGACGAAGGCTCCAGTTCCTTCAGGTACGGCCGTGACTGCAGCGTCTGTAGAGCCGGAAGTGACAGGACAAGAGGTTCCTCGAGCCTGCTAATGTAGAGTGTGGGGAAGATGTTGATCTACAAGCGGAAGACCAGTCTGTTTCGTGGCCATCAACGGTCACGTACTCTCTCAATCTTGAGATTCAAAATAGGATTAGTTTGAAGGACAGCTGGCCAGCTGATAACTGTGGTTGCATTGGCGACTGCTACCCGGACAATTGTCCTAACGCTATCAGCACCTTGTTTTGCGCTCGTGATAATTGCAGTTTAGCTGGTCGCTGTTCAAATGGAGTTTACGCAACCCGCGATGTCGAGCTGTTTAAGTCTACTACTGGAATCGGAGTCCGCGCGACGGATACGCTTAACGTTGGATCTACAATTGCTCCTTACGCTGGCGTACTATCGGACTATGACCTACGCTGCAGATCCAAGACAATACGAATACGTGATCGCACTTCTCTCCAAAGGACGAAACAACAAGAAACTCTTCATCGACGCTCAAAATCGAGGGTCTATTGCTAGGTTCATCAATCACAGTTGCGAGCCGAACACGAAATTCGTCGAGATGCGCCACAATCGCCAAGTCCAAGTGATGGTCAAGACTACGAGATAAATTGTTGCTGGTGAAGAGATTACGGTGGACTATGGGGATACCTGGTTTACGCATGCCTGCCGTACTCCCAACTGTCGCGAAAAACTATTGCGTCAAAGTGCAGTCGGTGACTGTGCCTAGTGGGGTGAGTTGCAGGATAAATACCGTAGCTTAACATGCATGAAGATGACCACGCAAACTATATTTTGTTATGTTAAAGACAAAATCGTGTCTCAGCTTCGGAGATGGCAGATCTTCGCTAAATGTGGATTCCCGCATCTGACACGGATAGAACAACGCACAAGCGTTCAAATTTTGTACCCCTTGCTTTCAACATTGCAATATTGGAACGTGAGTAGCCCATGAATTAGAATGCCGGACCTGGGATGCATAGAGGACAGCACAAGCATTTTAATGGTGTATCATTTGTATACGACTTCGCAGAATTGAGCATGAGGAGCTACCATCGACAACTGAGTTGAAGAACACTGTACTAATAATCGCGTTCACGGTACTACAGCTAGTACCGTGAACGACATAAGTGTACAGAAACCTAACGTACGGTACAACTATCACCTCTACGGTACAGCACTAACACATTTGCGGTTTGCCAGTGTACTGAGAATAGTACCATGGTGAGAGCTGCCGTACCGTACCTGTGCTTTCGACACTACTGTATTGCAAATCATTGTACCGTATTTGCGCTAGTTTCCAGTGAACGTGCATCATAGCCATTGGTTTGTATCGATTACCTGCCATTAGTGGACTTGCTCTAGGATGGAGAGGGGTTTTTGGATATTCTGCAGACTATGTGGAGACAAACGGGCGGAAGCGTACGCTCTCTCAAGGAAGGATGTTACTTCAGCGCAGCGTCCAGTAGCAGATGAGAAGCTTTTGCGTAGTCGTCGCGGAAAGGAGCTACGAAGGCGATATTGGCAGACGCCCCGTGATGCGTCGCGTCTTCTTGCTGAGGATGAAGAGAATGAAAATCCAAGAGATGAAGTCGAGATTTTGGAGACATGCCTGCGTCGAGCGGAGACTGAGTTGTGCGGGGGCCTTGACTCAAAACTGCTGCAGCGCGTGCGTGTACAGTACTCACGGAGCGAATTCGTGTAGCTCGAGAAAAACGCCGGGAAACTGCGCGGAGTATTAAACAAAAGCAAGCCGCCGAAAAGCACAACGCCAAACTATTGAAACTTGCGGCTCAACTTCAACGCCGAGATCGAGCCAAAACCGTAGGTGGGGGGGGCAGCTTTAGGGTCGAATAGGAGAAGCCCGTACATCTTTCTACAGGCAGTCGCTTTTTACGCATGAGGTGCTAACATTGCAAAATTCTAAGCTTCGATATGAGTTGGAACCATAACCGTACCTGGGTCAAACAGCTTTATCACTCAACAAAGGAATCCCAGTACGACTTGTACCGACAAACTTCTATTGGACATGAGGAGCTAACTTTTAAAAATCGACCCTGAAAACCTCGCTGAAGTAGGCCGGAACATCTACTCTAACATTAGAGAACTCCGGTTCAGCATAGGTCTTCCCGCAGGCGTCGAACCAACTTCACAAGCTACCGCTCCGTTCCTGCGGATAATTCGTCGGTTTACAGGGATTCGCTTTCCCTGGCCGTTTACACAATGTGAATGCAAACCGAACGTGGAGTAGATGGATGCAGTAGCCAAACTTACTCCAATATTTGCATTGACACCATCCTGCAGAGGTGTCGACAAGCCAGCCATCGTCAGGTTGGTGCTGGTACTCCATTCTGGCGTAACTCGAACCCATTTGAGCTGTTACAGCGAGATACTCCACAGTTCGCTTTTTCGACGGAATGTAAAACCGAGGCGCCAGCTGCGACTTCACTCGAACGCAACTTGTGTTCGGAATACCGACAGGCCGAGGTCCGATTTGAAGTAGCCTGTCTTTTGCTAATTGCTTTGGCACGACGAGTAAGAGGTGCCGTCGCTTCAGGTTTTAAGTGAAACACTCGTGTTTCATTTGATTCGCTCGTGCAACATTCCGACAAAACTATAATCAAAAAATTTTCAACCGCGATCTCAGCGTGTAGCCGCGCTTGATGACGCGATTAAACTGCTCCACTGGGTTATTCGTTGTGTCAAATCCAGGTCCCGTGTAACAGCACTGCCATCTTGAATTCCGCGCACTCAGCCACTGAGTCTTAAAATAAGCAGCAAAATCGGCAAGTTCGGCTCGGGTTCTCCACTGCTGCTCGTAAAAATTGCAGGTTTGGGTCAGCTCCACAAAACTCGAACAGAAATGAATATCGTAGATCTGCGCAAGAACTACATTGGCCATTCGTTCTGAGAGGGACTTTGTACGTTCTTGCACCTTCTTCATTACATGAAAGAAGCACATCGAGAACATGAAGTCCGAGTCGTGGCGAAATACATTCTCCAGTGCATTGAGTTGATTGTCCTCCGCGTCCCCCATCACATACTTGAGCTGTAGTTGATTACCCGTTACCTCCGCGTAGATGGAACGAAGTGAAAGTAGCGCCGTAGTGTACACACTTTCAATACGTTGCGAAATAATGCAGAAAGCCACCAGTGAAATTTTCGCGCACGGTCCGAAATTCCCATCACTAAAACAGGATAGCCGACTGGGAGAGTTTAAAAGTCGCGTTGATATGGAAAATGAATGTTTCCGGGTTACGATCCAAACGCGCCAACAATTTTCTAGTAGTGATTCCAACAACAAAAGGTTCCTCGTCAGAGCCATCACCAACGACGAGGTGACTCTCTGCACCCGTAGAGCATTTCGAACACGAACCGGTTTTAGTCGGTGAGCTACAAGCTCTTGGCAGTATTTTTTGCTGTCGCATCAATCCTGCTTTCCGTGGAGAACTCATGGTTGAAAAGTGGGTGCCAGTTTCAAATAGCGCCATTTTCCTAGTGAGAGTACACGTCAACACTTTCCCCGCCATCCACACTTGACGCCAGCGCCGGCACGTTTGCATCCTGCTGACTTGCATCGAAGTAACTGATACTTCATTGTGTGCATGAGAGAATCCGCGCAGATGGTGCATGTATTGGTATTCGCTTTGGTAACCCGCGCTGCCGGTTTAGAGTCGAGCAGCTCATTTCCGTCCTCCTCTACCAAGGCGAATGCCAGCTCTCTCCAGTCCAGCCTCTTGGGCATCGGTCCGAAACTGATGGGGGGGGGCTTCACAAGAATGGCTGTCACTGATCTGAGGGCTTCGAGGCAACCAGCATCTCTTTTCTGTGTTTGTGTGGTGGTTACCAAGTTTTGTGTGTTGGTCAGAAAGCCAATGTGAAAAACTGAAAACCTATGGGTTGTCCAGATTGGCTATGTGTTCAAATGATTTTACTGTGTTTTCACGCAGTTGGTGTGCCAAAACGTACAGTTCGGTGAAATCAAGTAGTTGCCAAAATCTTCCATATTCACAGTGGAAAAGCAGCTGCAGACTCTGTACAACTAGCTGCCCCGCTCGCTATCCTGGTTTCCCATTCCCATAGATCCATGTGATGTCGGGCCAAACAGTTCAATTCTGCGACTAGAGCCTGGAACTATCGTCCGCCTTTTTGCATTTCGTACTGACACGGAGTGCTGCCTACTTTCACGCCGAGATCGAGATGTTCTTTTCCGAGAAATGAGACCTTTAGGTCCGTATATACCGGACAAATCCAATCTGTTGCGTTTTTCTGCTTGATCAGGAGTCAACTTGTGTGGGAGACACGCCCATAGTCGTGTCCGTCGAAGCGATACCACCGGAAACGCACTAGGATTTCGCGTGATGGAAGTGATTTTTTCCTGTAGATCTTTTTTCGTTGAGTTGCCAAGATTATGGAGAAATGAAGTGCTGGTGTCGAGCCCCTTGTGGAGAAGCACTAGTACCGCGCTTGAGTTCGCTCGAACCTCACGGAATTCTAGTAAAGACTGACCCACGTCAGCTGCAATGAACATCGCTGAGAGGTAAATCGATCCGGAAGTAGAGATACACACAGAGACGAATAGTGCGCTGCAGAGATCGACATTCAAGGCAACTATCATCGGTATAAAGTCTTCCAGTTCTCGCGAAGCATTCATCATGAAATGTTTCGCTGCAAACTTCCACATTGGCAGCGCAATTAGTGTCGCTGCTTTATACGCTACAGGAACAAGGTCATACACGTCTTTGTAGAGAGGGTAAACCCCAGCGAGGGACATGAATCCAAAAACCAATCGAAGATATCGCTTGAAATGCGGACGGAGTGGCGAACCGACAGCAAAGGTGCAAACCCAAACACCATCAACATCATCGCCGGGAGGAAAATTCCAAGCAAGAGGCCTCCAAACTGCCACATGAACGGTACCGGGAACCCAACCAGACTCGTAGCTGTATCAAGCATACACGTTCCGACATAACCAACAGTCGATCCCAATGACACCACGAACCTCTTTCCAAACTGTGAAATTAAGATTTGGCACAAAAGGAGCAAGTCCGAGATTCCAACAAACACCAGCGTGAACACCATCAAGGACATTCGAACCCAAAACATCCAATTGGCAGCCCAACCTTCGGATGGAGACTGTAGTGGTAAACGCTCCAATAGTAGTAAGAAAACTAATGCTGGGACAGGTGTGAGGGCACACACCAGAACAACTCGAGTTTTTGACGTATTCTGGCAGGTAGTGATGAAGACTTTCGAGACGTTCAACGGAGTATGAACCTTGTCGACCAACTTGCATCTTGTTCCATTTCTCCTCAATTCCGTGCCACGAAAACTGGACTTTCAGTGAATTTTTTGTTTTCTTGTTTACTGCAACGTCTTGCTCCACCCAAGCATTTACGCGAGCTGAATCCTTCCGACCAGACATAGTGAACTGAAGCGATAACTATCAAATGCAGGTGCAAGTAACGATAGGACAATAATATACACGAAAAATGTTCTATTCTAAATCTATTCGCAACTTATATTACTATTGCGTGCTGATGGTAGGAAACGTAGCTGGCGACTACATGTACTGAACGCAATGGTATAGTATTCATTTTCAATAGAATAGACAGAGGCACAAGAGGAGAGCACACTAACGAGCACTTTCAGCAGATGAGATACCCAGTCGCTTTGAATATGCGCGATTTTCACGAAGGTGCCAAAACATAACTACATGTCTTTTCCTCCTTCTGGAAACTATGTAACCTTTGCCGGGGGCAGTACTGAAAGGAATACCAAATCTCGATTCTCGGCCATGATGGTGGCAAATCTATTGCCCGCATTGACATTCCTCAAGTCTCGAGGGCTACCGCATTGTTGGTGGCTTCGTGATCGATTTCGAGGTCCGTCACATTGCAAGCGCTCCATGACAGACTCACACAAGGCACTCTCAAACGGAAAATGTTTTTCGTAATGGCGCTCTTGGTAATTCCCTCTACACATGCTGCAACGGCATGGAGCTACGCATTCGCTCCCAAAATTTCACTTTCATTATGAAGGCCACAATCAACTACCTCGTCAACGTTCACGTTGTAGCTGAGCTATCCTACCCGAACAGTGTGCGTCTTGCACCAGACTCCACTGACACATTCAACATATACACGTATAAGAAACGAATGGGCACAATAGTAATCGCAACGTACGACTGAGCAGATTATCTTTTGGGGAATACGTTTAAGGATGTGCGTGTTTGAACGGTATCCACTGCAGAAAGAGTAGAGGGGCAATGAATTTACATCTCACTTCCTAACTTCCTCTCCAGCCCCCAAGTGTCCTCCATCCACACGTCCATGCGTCTATCTCACGTCTTGGTGGCGATTGCAGCCACGCTCCTGCTTGCCAACGAAGCTTTCGCGTCCACCGCCCAGTTCGAGCATTCCAAGATCGCTAAGGTCACCTCGCCAGAAGCGCCGAGCCACCGGAGTCTGAGAATCCACCACACACAAAGACGAGGAGCGAGCGGGAGCAATTCCGCCTCTGACAGCGCATGAGAAGCTGAAGTTCTTTCGAATGAAGCACGCCGGCACCAGCTTTGATGACTACGCCAGTTCGTTGGGTGTCCTCAATGCCATGAATAATGCGGCCCTTACTGGAAAAAATCTACTCAAGCTCCAGAAGAAGGCAGAATACATCGAGGCCTGAAATATTTCAACTATTTGATGGAGAAATAGGCAGAAATGGCAAGAACTCGCTCCAAGAGTGTCACTTCCGAACACGCAACACGTTGAGTAGTAAGATTTCTCTTGATATCTTCGAGCTCCGTTGCTCTGGTCGTGCTCGTCAGTGTCTCATCCGCGACAAGAGTTACGTCACACAATGTTTCGTCGATAGAGTGGGTCCACGCTACGCTGCTGCCAGTCCTGTCCTCTGTCCTCTGGCCGGAGGACGGTGTTCCGGTGGCTGCAACTGTAGTTGCCTTTAAATGTACACTTAGGCTAACTACACACGCAGGGCAACCACAGCCGCGTTCCTAGGCCTCGTAGTCGTAAAGTGATCGCCGCAAGATCGATGCCAAGTCGCTCACGCACGGGGTCGGGGGCTGGTTACCGGGGGCTGATTACCCACTCAATGGCAGCCGTGCGTGATTCTGAGGGCTGCTGATACCTGCGACTCTACGGGGCTGGGTACCCGTGTCTCTACACACTTGGGGTGATCACTGCACTCGATGACTCTTGCTGACGCTGGGTGTTTTCTTGTTACCTCGTTAAGTCCTTGTAAATGCACCAGGTCGGCACACTGACTGTTGCTGCACTCTCACTTGTTTGCCAGGCGGCAAGTTGAGAACTGACCTTCCTATCCTATTCTTGCATGGTGCCCTTCCGCTATCACCCCATTCTAGCAACTGCGACCTCCTGGCCGAAGATCGCAATGCAGGGCGGCTGTCTTAGCTCCTCGGATCCGAACCAGTTGCTCGCTTGGAGTCCACGGCTCCTCATTGCAGCTCGTCGGTTATCAAATGTTTTCACCTGCGACTTCTCGTGGGTACACCGCCAATACTAGGCACTTGCCCGTGGTCGCCAGCATCGGCAGGGTAAGAAAAGAGTTGACTTTCTTACTCTCTTCCCCTGCCTCGAATCGTCCTCGATTCGTGCTGCTCGGCACGTTCCGCCGCTTCATCTTCAGTATGCTGCCATCCTCGTAGTCCTCGCTCGTCTCTTGCTTGTCCTCGCAGTCCTTGTTCGTTTCCCATTCGACCTTGCAATCTCGCAGGTCTCTCCCTCTTTGTTCCGCTTGCTCGTTGCTTACTCTCGCAGAATTCTTGCTCGTTCTCCAGCTCTATTGTCCTGTACTGCTCTTGCTGCCGTCGGGCTTGTATCTTCGTCTTATCTTCTGCTGCATTATCTCCCCGTCATCGTTCTTGTATCTGCACCATGCTCCTCATTATTTCGCTTGGCCATTAACGTCCGGCACAGAACCCACGCTTGCCCTCATCGGTGCTCGTGTTGAGTCGGTTTTCTCTCCACAGCCGCTCATAGTCTGCTTGGCTGATCCAAAAGCTGTGGGGGATTCTTCGACCGTCAAGTCCACCACCCAAGCGGACCACTTCAAACTCCAATATGTACCTTCCCGTACGCGTTCTGTATCGTCTTCTGCGTCGCTCTGTGACGACTTCGTTTGGGTACAAACACGAGAGGCGTGACGTCGGTACGGCCACGCTGTCCGCGCCGCGTCGTCCTCGTCCGACAAATGCATAGCTTCGCACTTCATTTTCTTGAGGGTCTCCACTTTGCTCTCGACCGCATACGTCGCTGCTCTCCTCAGCTGGACCTCCGTCGTCGATTGCGATTCCATTACTTGACCGTTCGTCGGCGGTTTCACTTGTGTCGTTACTTTCTGTTTCGCTGCCTCTCTGATCTGCTTGTGCACCAGCGGCTGGTACAGCTGGGTCGCTTGTTTGAGCAGCCGCATTACTTGGCGATACTGCCCCCCTGCGCCAGATAGCGGGGCCACTGCTGTATGCTTCTCGGACAGCTCGCTGCCGCTCATCGCGTAGAATTGGCTCAGACTCAGGCCGGTCCCGTGCTGGCTGCACTCTGTCTGCTTGCTGTGGTTGTCCGGCTTCTCCTCTGGTTCGTCTTATGATCCTGCCCGGCTGACTCACCGTCTTGCTGCTGTCGCCGCTCTTGCCGGTCTGCGTATTGCTCTTGGTGGGGAACACGACGACAGTATCGCGCCGCTTCTTGTCGGATTTGCTGACCATCTTGCTGCTGCTGGCCACCTCTGTCATCGTCTTGCTGGCTGGAGTACGGAGCACGTCTGGCTCGGGATCGTGTCTTGCTAGCAATACTTGCAGAGCGGTTGCGTTCGTGCACGGGCTCCGCAAACCGTACCCGCTTCCGTCTGAGCTGCTGCCCCTCGTGCTCATCGGCGTCTTCTGCATCGTCAGAGTCCGGCTGTTGCGCTGCTCGTCGCTTTCCTGTTGCCCTTCCCGGAGCCGTCGGCTGTGCTGCAGTCTGTGGCGTTGCTGTTGCTGCTACTGGATGCGTACGTGTCGATGGAGCACTTGCTTATGCCGTGGTTGGCACTGCTGATCGAGTTGTGTTCACCGCGTCTGCCTGCGTGCTTCCAGCGCTCACATTTGGTGCCTCACCACCTCTGTTTGATGCCCTATTCCTGGTGTCTGTCGGCGCATTGATTTCTGGCAAATCTTCTCCTCCATCGCGCGGAGCTATTTCAGTTGCTGCTATCGCTTCCTCACCCAGTTCACCTGCTATGTCTGCGGCCATCTTGTCCAGCAAATGCGTCGGGTAGTAAAACGAGAGCAGAAAGCCGCAATGAGTCACCAATTCTTCTTCAGACTCCAGCATCCGAATCAGGAAATTGTCATAACCCGAGGGCTCGATGATCTTAGCGGGGCCGCGCCACCGGTGACCAAACTTGGTGATGCCCGGGCCACGCGCTGCCTGTACACCCACACCAACTGTCCGGTCCTAAATGCTCTGCCTGCTCGATGCTTCATTCTGTTGTAGTAAACGGCCTGCCTGGCCTGCTCCTTCTCTAATACCACTGCTGCCAACTCCTGCGCCTTCTTCAGGTCGGCTATCAGTACTTCGTGGTACTCGTGCAGCGTGTTGTTCGGATACGTCAACCTGCTTTTGCGCAACAACTCGGCAGGCGTCCTGAGCTTCCTGCCCATCATAAGCTCGTTGGGCTGAAATCCGTGCGTCGAATGCTTGGCAGAGTTGTATGCGTAGAGAGCGCTGGGGAGGAAATCGTCCCAGTCGTCTTGATCCTCGCTCACATACAAACTCTCCATATCTTTCCAGGTTCGATGAAATCTTTCCACAAGTCCCACGAGATTAGGCCGGTACGGCACTGGAGTGGCTTGCTTTGCCTGCAGCAGCTCCAGCAATTCAGCTGTTGCCTGGCTCGTGAACTCTGGGGCGCCGTCCAACATTAGCTCCTTCATCGGTTCGTACACCATCACTACGCGGTCCATCAAGAACCTGGCGATGGTCTTGGCGGTGTGCTCTTCCACTGCTTGCGCTACTGCGTATCTGGTTGTATATTCCACCGCGGCTATAACGTATCGCTTGCCATTTGGCGTCACTGGCAAGGGTCCTGCTACGTCTACGGCCCATCTGTCGCACACGTCACCCGTTTTCACGCTCCTTAGCGGCGGCACCACTGCCTTCGGTCTTGCTTTGCGGGAGCCGCAATCTTGACATCCTGCTACCCAGTGGCGCACAGTCGTTCCCATGTGCGGCCACCAGTATAATCCTCTCAACCTCGCATTCGTTTGAGGTCCACGCAAGTGGCCTGCCCATATACTGTCGTGTGCTTCTTTGAAAGCCAAAGCCCAATACACCGAGGGCAGAAGAATTCTTTTCTGACCCGGCGCAATTTCAAAGCAAATCAATCCGTCCGCATCCACCTCCACTCGCTTGCCACGGTACCTGCCCAATCGTTTCAGCTTCTGAACCAATGCTGAGCGTCCTTGCTCCCTCTTTACATCTGCATCCGTGAACTGCACAATCCCCAGCTCTGCCGTCTCCACTCGCCGGATGGTCGCGGCCTTCCTCACGTCTTCGGCCAACTGCTCCACCTCTGCTTCTGTCACGGCATCGGCCGTTGCCAGTTGGCATGCTGTCTCCGTTGTCGCTGCCACTGCACTCTCCACGCTATCCGCTTTATCCGACAGCAGCTCCTGCAGTGTGAGTCGCTGTTCCTTTCGCTGCGTACTTTGCTTCGCTGCTCCGACCACTCCACTTTGCTCCGTGCGGCCAACTGCCACTTCATCTTCTTCATACATATCTGCCTTAATGCTACTGCCACTGTCTGCCACTGGACCACGAGACAACGCGTCCGCCACGTAGTTCTCTCTTCCAGGGCGATGCAAGATATCGAAGTCGTATTCTTAAAGTGTCAGCGCCCATCGGTTCAGTCGCCCGGCTGGTTCCTTCGTGGTCATCAATCACTTCAGTACAACGTGATCTGTTACTATAGTAAATTTTCTGCCGTACAAATGGGGACGAAATAGCCGTACTGCCCACACAATTGCCTGACGCTCCAGCTCAGAGATGGTGTACTTTGCGACCGTCGGACTATTAACTTTAGAGGCATACGCGACCGGCTGGTCACCTTTGCCCTGGTCTTGCGAAAGCACTGCTCCCAGTCCTGTCTTCGAGGCGTCTGTCGTCAACTTAAAGGGCAAACTGTAGTCCGGATAGATCAACACGGGCTTGGTGCTAAGCCACGCTTTAGCCCACGCAAACGCTTCTTCTTGCTCCTGCTGCCATTCCCAATCGACCCCTTTCCTCAATAACTTCGTGAGAGAAGACATCTTAGCGCCGAATTCTGGCACAAACCGTCGGTAATATCCCGCTAACGCCACAAATCTCCTTACTTGCGCTTCGTCCGTAGGTGTCGGGAAGTTCACAATGGCTTTTACCAACCGATCTGTCGGCTGAATCCCGGCTGTTGTCAAGTCATGACCAAGGTACTCCATTTTGGTAGTCGCGAAAGAACACTTGGATGCCTTCAGGCTAAGGCCAGCTTCCACTAGCCGTTCCAGCACCACAGCCAACTCCACAACATGCTGCGCCACGGTGCCTTTGGTAAAGATTACTACATCATCCAAGTATACCAAGCAGCAAATCCAAGTCAGTCCTCGTAGAACGCAAGCCATTAGCCGCTGAAAGGTACTAGGAGCATTGCAAAGCCCAAAAGGCATGCGTTTGAACTGAAAAAGTCCTCTGCGTGTGGTAAACGCTGTCTTCACACGGTCCTCTTGCGCCACCGCTAACTGCCAATATCCTGCATGCAGGTCCAGGCTGGTGAATCTCTGCGAACCATGCAGAGCTTCCAGAGTCTCGTCCACGCGTGGCAAAGGGTACACATCCTTCACCGTTACTGCATTTAGAGCCCTATAGTCGATACAAAACCTGACAGAACCATCTTTCTTCTTCACAATGACCACAGGAAATCCCCAGGCGCCTTCCCCGGGCTCAATGACGCCCTGCTCCAGCATTCCGTTCACCTCGTCGTCAATCAAGACGTTCTCCGATACAGCGTGCCTTCTGCGTCCCAACATGATCCGTGCTGCACTTTCAGTGTTGATGTGGTGCTCAACACCCACCTTTGCCAACGGTGGACAGCCCTCCTTCTTGTTGACGACCTCCGAGTACTGTCTCAGCAGCGCGATGACTAAGTCACGGTCGGATTCCTCCATCTCTCCGATATCTAGCGTATCCTCATCCACGAGCGGCTCTGCGTCGTTTTTCCGTAATGTAGCGACCCATTTGGCCACCCGGCTACGCTCCAATTCTCTGTTCAATGCCAGTATCTTCATGTTGTCCTCGGTAGGAATCCACGTCCCCAGTGCCGCACGGGCGGACAGCTTCTCTCGCTTACCTTCCACATTCAACACCGCAATACGCACTCTTCCGTTTCGCACCATATCCACAGTAGGCGCTATCATCAAGTGCCTGTTGGCGTGAGGCTTCGGCACGAAAATACCAGTGGTACCGTCGTCAGCATTAACCACAACGCTGAGTATGCTGCGTGTGTTGGCCGTCAATTTCTCGGTCTAACCGAACTGCCTTCCTGCTCTGCTGCGCTGACGGCTGCAACGACGAAACTCCATGACATGTAAACGGCAACACCACTTTCTGCCCTTCCGCCGTGTAATACTTCAACTCGCGCACACCGAAGTCCATGTTCGCTTGATGTGCGACCATCCAGTCCTCACCAACAAGTAGTTCATCTCCTTGTCCTTCAACTAGCAGGTCATCTATGACGACCCGCTGCTGATACTTGGTTGTCCCCATGAACCGCCATACTCCCAGCACCTTGCTTCTGCCGCCTCCGAAACCTAGCACCACGTCAACTGGGGCATTTCTATTAATGCACTTGCCGTACTTGCGCAACTCTTCTCCCGCAACGCTGTACTGCGCACAGGTATCGAGTCTGACCTCTTGTACCCTTTTCCTGGATAATGCCAACACAGCCGTTGGTAGGCAACTGGGAAGGCCGGCTCCTACAGCTCGCAGCTGTACTACTCGTAGCGCCGTGCCATCTTTGTGTGGCTCCATCTCCACGTCTCCATAGTTGCCATCTTGTACTGGTACTTCGTCGCTGATCTGCAGTGTTTCTTCGATTGTTTCTTAGCGGGCACAGTCAACTGGGCCGGTCCTCCATGGTGCCTTATCCACTGTAGCCGCATTGTTCGCCGGGCCAATTTGTACGCCTCCACCTGTTTTTCTGCTCGCTTCCTCGCAGCTCGTATCTCTGACATTGAACCCTCTTCTCGTAGCTCCTTGGGGTACTCCGCAAGGAATTGTTGCGCTTTTCTTCGCCATTCGTATTCGGTCATTTCCGGGGTGGACTGCATTTGTAGCATTTGTTGCTTGCTCTTCCTCAGCCGTACGCCGCCTTCTACGCTCCCAGTGACCTTCTGCTTCTTTTTGTCTCGCTTCTTGTGTTGTTGGTGCTGAGTGGCAATTCGCTTGACCGCCGCCACCACTGTCTGTAAACCGCGCGCGCGATCACTGGCGCGCACATCTCCGAACATTGCCTCTAGCATCGCACCCAGCATTCTCCGCAATAACAACCGTAGCTCTTTCGCCCGCTGCGCGCGCTGCTCGCGCAGTTCACTGGCCAGGATGCCTTGAACGAACGCTGTGTCTGTCTCTTCACGCCGCCACCGTCTCTTGGCCGCGACCGTGCTGCTTCTGCTGCTTGGACACTTGATGCTTCGTTCACACCTCGTGTCGTTTTCCATCGCTGCACATTCCATCGCGTCAGTGCTGCCGTCTGCACGTTTGCTTCCTCTCACGGCCGCATCTCCACTGTCTACTGGGACAGAGTCATCGCTCTTTTCGTCCTCAGCTTCTACATCCGCGTGATCGTCCGCTGCTGCTCCACTTCTTGTGCCTCGGCGCCCACTGCACCGTGCACGTGCCTTTCTGCTTCTGCTCCTCCCGGGCGTGTATATGCTACACCCTCCGCCTGCTCTCGCTGCTTTCTTCCTCCTTCCATGCTCTTCCCCTTGGTTGGCGCACCTTCGCGATCTCCCACGCGGGCGCTCTTCCCCTTGGTTGGAGCACTCTCCACATCTACTGTCGGCCGCGGAGCTGGCACTTGCTCTCCTGTCCGCGCGCTTCTTGCCTCTTTCCTCCCAGGGTGTACGTCGGCGACCGGCAGCAGAGTCCTCTCCTCTACTGCCGTAGCTGGTTTCCCTCCGAGACTGCAGATGCAGGTGCATCGGCCACAACTGCTGCTGCCAGCCTTGTTTCTCTCGCTGCTGCTGCCGGTGTGGTGGCCGACGGGGACGCGACATCGGAATTGTCCGCCAGGCGCATCCTGCACTCTTTCCACCAGTGCCCGGTCTTGCCACAGTATCGACACTGGCTTTCTGCTTTCCTTTGCGCGATGGACTTAAACTCGGCGTTGGGCCTGTAGTTCTCCAAGCCGCCACGCCCACCACCAAAGTCACGCCCTCGTCCACCGACGTAGCTGCTGCTATAACCACCACCATTACCACTGCCGCCCGCAGCGATAGCCGCGATTCTGCGCTGTTTTGTCTGGCTTGCTTTCCGGTCGCTGCTGGTCTCGCAAGGCGTCGGGGTCGCTCTCCGCCTTCACCTCCAAAGTCCCGGCCGCCTTTGGTTTGCTTGGTCCGGGTTTTGTGCTCAGCGTGCCCTCCTATCCTAATCCAGAGACCAGCAAAAGAGTCTGCAATGTGGCCAACGACACGGGATCCTTCTTTGCTTTCTCTCCAATTCACTGACGGCGTTGCCCTCAGTGTCGTAGCTCGGCGCTTCGCCACCACCAAAGCCCAATCCCAGCTTCTGCCAGTCAACCGCCTCGTTCATTTCAGCTGCACTTCTCTTTCGGGCAGGTTGCTCGTCTCCGCTGGCACCAGGTTCCCGGTAGCGTCGCTGGGCTTCACGCCAGTTAGTCACCTTGTACCCCATGCCGTACGGACCGCATGTGTTCTCGGCGTACTGTAGTGCTTCATCTAGCGACTCAGGTGCGTTTGCTCTCACCTGCCTTGCCGTGGACTCCTTGTTCAAGCCGTTGATGAATGCTTCCACTAATGATTCTGTAGGCACACGCTTTCCGAAACTGATCTCCATTAGCTTAGTGGCGTAATCGCTCAGCTTCTCGGCCCGTTGCTGAACTCGCGCCGCCAACTTCTGCTGGATGGTGAACATGTTGTCGCGGTTGCCGTACTTCTTCCTCATCTTGCGCACTAAATACCCAAGGTTGCGATCGTCTGACGACATGTTTTCTCCCAGCGTTATTAACCACTTGTTTGCTGCGTCCTTCAGATGCGCGGTGGCGACGTAGTACAGCTCTTCAGCGTTGCAAGTATCGCCACCCAGACCTTGCTGCCGCTCGACTTCCTGCTGGATCGAGGCGAGCCATGCTTCAACGGACTCGCTCGATTTTCCATGGAAGTCGTCAATCCGCAGTTTCTTCAGCTTGGATCGGCGTGGGGCATTGGATGCTTGTGCGGTTGCCGGTGCCTGGATGACTATCGGCTGGGAAGGTGCTGCAGCGGCTGGAGCCGTTGTCGCTCGAAAAAGTGTCTCATCATGGATCTCTGGCTGGGCTGGGGAGAGAGCATCCCACCAATCCATGGGCTCGCCATCTCTGTCTTCTTCTTGGTTCGACGCTGCTGGTTCACTAGTCCGCCTCATCCGGCTACTTGCTCGCCGCCTGTTGTCGCGGTCGCCACCGTCACTGCTGTTGCCGGCTCCGCCCCCAGCACCACTGCCGCCGGCCCCAACTCCATCACCGTCCATACCACCACTAGTACTTCCAGCACCTCCGCCACCTCCCGTACCACGGCCTTGGTTGTCGCTTCCGTCATCGCTGCTTGCTATCATCACCGGGGTCAGCGGGCGCGCCTGCGGGTGCAATCGTGACGTGGCTGCTAACCGCGACGGTTTCCTCTCTTTGATTGTCGTCTCCAGTGTCCAGTCGGAGCTGCGTTCGTGGCCGCCGTGTGCGCTTCGGCCGTGGTGGGGTACGTGTTGTTGGGGTGCGCGTCGCCGGGGTAGGTGATCGGCCTGATCTAGTTTCTGCCACCATATTCGCTAGGTCGCCGGTTGCTGCTTCTTAATGTACGTACACTTCTGCTCCTCGCTCGTTTTTCCTTCCTTGGCTTATCTGCGTCGTATCTCTTGGCTTGTGCGGCTGGGGTTCGTGCCACTGGACCAAGCTTCTGCAGTAGGCCCCTGTATGACCACCAAGTAAGATTGCTCTTGATATCTTCGATGCTCCGTTGCTCTGGTCGTGCTCGTCAGTGTCTTATCCGCGACAAGAGTTACGTCACACAATGTTTCGTCGATAGAGTGGGTCCACGCTACGCTGCTGCCAGTCCTGTCCTCTGTCCTCTGCCGGAGGACGGTGTTCCGGTGGCTGCAACTGTAGTTGCCTTTAAATGTACACTTAGGCTAACTACACACGCAGGGCAACCACAGCCGCGTTCCTAGGCCTCGTAGTCGTAAAGTGATCGCCGCAAGATCGATGCCAAGTCGCTCACGCACGGGGTCGGGGGCTGGTTACCGGGGGCTGATTACCCACTCAATGGCAGCCGTGCGTGATTCTGAGGGCTGCTGATACCTACGACTCTACGGGGCTGGGTACCCGTGTCTCTACACACTTGGGGTGATCACTGCACTCGATGACTCTTGTTGACGCTGGGTGTTTTCTTGTTACCTCGTTAAGTCCTTGTAAATGCACCAGGTCGGCACACTGACTGTTGCTGCACTCTCACTTGTTTGCCAGGCGGCAAGTTGAGAACTGACCTTCCTATCCTATTCTTGCATGGTGCCCTTCCGCTATCACCCCATTCTAGCAACTGCGACCTCCTGGTCCGAAGATCGCAATGCATGGGCGGCTGTCTTAGCTCCTCGGATCCGAACCAGTTGCTCGCTTGGAGTCCACGGCTCCTCATTGCAGCTCGTCGGTTATCAAATGTTTTCACCTGCGGCTTCTCGTGGGTACACCGCCAATACTAGGCACTTGCCCGTGGTCGCCAGCATCGGCAGGGTAAGAAAAGAGTTGACTCTCTTACTGAGTCACACATGTATTAGTATTATCATCGATCAGAGAGTCCGGTTGTTGTGCGTGAGGTGAACCTCTCGGGCTGCTTGGCCGAGTACTCGTAACTCACTGTGGACCAGGATGTCCAGGGCCTCTTGAATGTCGATGTTGCAGGCCATCTGCTTATCTTGGCTCGGTACATGTAGTACAAGTACAGTCTTCTGCTTCAATAAAGAACGGGTCACAACAAATAACCTGTTGAATTGTATGGCGCCGTCAGCGTACCTAGCGTGCGCAAATGAATTGATTTTGTAGATATAAAAAGGGACTAGCTAAGATTCCGCCAATCAGAGTTGAGGACATTGGGAAAAGCGAGGTACAGTACCCAAGCTAAGGTATCGATACCACGACATCATCAGAGCTCACTTCGTAATTTGCGTCCCTCTACCTACTTCACCGCATAAGCGAGAGTTTCAGTAGCGTGTGCGCCTCACAAAAGGCGCAAGAGCACATCTATCGCCGCCACCGAGAGTTCCCTGCTACATCATACACGGAGCTGGCCACGTTGGCGCGCACACAGTTCAATCTGTTTAAGATACCCTCCAAGCAACTCGTCTGGGCGTTATCAAGGGTAATAGCAGTCTCCACAAGATCACGCCGGACTGCTTAAAGCTATAGAGCACTGCTGGCTTCTGCTTAGATCTTAGCTTTACCATTGATTAACTAAATACAATAGTTTGACTGTGGTACCGAGATTCACGAAGTCGCCAACCTCCTATTTACCTTGGAAATTGTATACATATCAGGCGTTCTTTATTGAAGCAGAAGACTGTACTAACAGTAGTTCTCTGAAATTTATTTCAGAGTCTCTAGTGGATACGATTTGCCGGCTACATTTGACATATCTTGTCATAACTACACCGTCCTTATAACTATTTATATATATACTCCTAACTATATATGAACTTTTTAATTTGATACTCCACGCATATTTTGATAAAACACAGGTCGTGTAATCTAAGGCCTACGATTGCCTGCTAAACTAAATACATAAATGTACAAAATATAATATAGAAAAGATGCTAGGTGCACAAAAACCTCTCATATTCAGTACCTGTTCGATTTCTGAATTGCCCACGTGAATGTTGCTTGTGTCGGCGACGCGTCCATCTTCGCGCAACACGCAAATGCAAGTAATTTATGCGGTTATTTATTTGCTGTGTTTTTTTGGCTAAACTCTTCTTGTCACTTTATCCCATTGGGTTATGTTAGAAACTCCCGTTTTGGAAGTCCAAAAATTCTTCTATTATACGTCTATCCTGTCTTTCCTTATCACTTGTACATGGTCTCTGACTTCTGCATCTTGCCTGTGGTGGGGTGTACCAGATCCGCTACAGCGGATCCTCTCTGAGGTCTCCAGGGTGACACAATGCACAAGACTGGTCAGCCCAGCTTTCCGCTAAAATAATTTTTGGACTTCCAAAACGGGAGTTTCTAACATAACCCAATGGGATAAAGTGACAAGAAGAGTTTAGCCAAAAAAAACACAGCAAATAAATAACCGCATAAATTACTTGCATTTGCGTGTTGCGCGAAGATGGACGCGTCGTCGACACAAGCAACATTCACGTGGGCAATTCAGAAATCGAACAGGTACTGAATATGAGAGGTTTTTGCGCACCTAGCATCTTTTCTATATTATATTTTGTACATTTATGTATTTAGTTTAGCAGGCAATCGTAGGCCTTAGATTACACGACCTGTGTTTTATCAAAATATGCGTGGAGTATCAAATTAAAAAGTTCATATATAGTTAGGAGTATATATAAATAGTTATAAGGACGGTGTAGTTATCTTCATACGACAACATGTGGGGCTATTCGAAAACCTACTGCTATAATAACATTTAAATACCGCTTATCAGTACATTTGAAATTTCAGAGCTTCTTCGCGCGCAGCACGACTTTGTATTTTAATACTATTGTGAATTCCGCCTAAATTTACCGATTCTGGCCAGTTGACCGAATCGCCCCAATACAATTTTTCAGTCCAATGAAAAAGGCCACTACGCATCGTATTAAGTACGCTAACGTACTTAGCGAGGTGGCATAGTGAATATAAGTGATTTTGAGAGTTGGGGCGATTCGGTGCGCGATTGGTTTGAAGAACCGCGCACGGAAATTTCAAGTAGAACTCACAATACTGTATTAAAATGGTAAGTACCTTGACACAAGACTCAACATTCGTACCTAAACGAAGTCTTAAAGTTCCACCTCTTTTCTGTCACAACTATTAGTATGGCGACTCGACCCCATGCCCGCCTCGGCGACGCCGCGTGGGGCAAGATGCCCAAAGTGGTGCGTTGCTATTCCCTCTCTGCTGTGTGTTTCCCCCTCTCTGACGCCTCGCTGCAGAACGGCGAGCTCTTCGCGCTCACGTACGGGTCGCTCGTCACGCAGCTCATCAAGGACTTTGAGGACCTCAAAGTGGTCAACCAGCAGCTGGATAAAATGTAGCACCGTCAAGACTAGGAGAGACCCAATGGCATAGGAGACCCAAATGACACGACATGTCTGACGTTCCTTTTCTGACGCAGGGGGTACAACATCGGCGTGAGGCTCGTGGACGAGTTCCTGGCCAAGTCGGGCGTAAGCAACTGCCAGGATTTCAAGGACACGGCCGAAGTGGTGGCCAAAGTGGCGTTCAAAATGTTCCTGGGCATCAACGTGGAGGTCTCGCAGTGGAACGCCGAGGGCACGGCCTGCAGTCTGTTGATCTACGACAATCCGCTCACGGGTAGGAGACGTTTTGCTGGGGTTGAAGGTTCTAGTAGTTTTGCTGACGGATGAGAGGTTGCTGTTATGGTGGCTGTGGTTTGGTAGAATTCGTGGAGCTGCCGCCGAGTGCGTATGGCGTGCTGTGGTACTCGAACGTGCTGTGTGGCGTGCTGCGAGGTGCCCTGGAGATGGTGCAGATGCGCGTCGAGGCGCAGTTCGTCAAGGACGTGCTGCAGGGAGACGAAGTGTCGGAGATCAGGTGGGTGGCTGCACTCGTTGAAGATGTTGCTTGCTGCTAGTTGACTGTCTGATTGATGGTGGTGTTCGTGGGGGCAGATTGGAACTCAAGGGTATGATCGAAGAGGCCATGGGCGATGAGTACAAGGAGGACTAGATGGCTGGAACTACGGCGTTAAAATCCAGCTTAACAAGTGAAGCAAAGGTAAAAAAAACTTGTGGCACTTATACTCATCGCCTTGTTCATTTTCGGAGCAGCAACATTGAGCACAAAGCATATTTTTTAAGACAGTCCTACACAATAATAGCGGGACAGGATAACTGTCCTCTTGGAGCCTCTTGAAATTGCGATGAGAGCGACTGCCCATGCTTTGGTCGGAGAGGGAGCAGCAAGGACAACTGAAAATGCAAGTTCCCGAAAACCGCAGCGTAGACCAAGCTCGCTACCCCACCGGCTTGAGAAGAGGTGGAACGAAATACAAATCGGCCGCCAGGGATCGTATTCCGTTGAACGACTCGAGAGTCTGCATCACTATTGCAAAACCACTTCGCGAGCACGAGTCATGTATGTGTGTGCACTAACACCTCTTCCTGGACTGGCTGCCGCTTTACTATTGGAATGTTTACCACTACAGCCACCGTCGGAAGGGTGGGCTGCCAACTGAGTCTTCTGGGTTCGTTTTAGTTTGATGACGTTTTCTTTGACTTTCGTGGGGATTCATGGCTTGGTCCAATTCGTCCCCAACATTGGCTTTAGTATCCGAAAGAGGCTAGTCGTGGCAATTGGAACTATGATCGGCTATGTGGGAACGTGTTTGCTCATTGCGGCAACGAATGTTTTGGGGTTTCCGATTCCATTTGTGGCAAGTTGGCGGTGGATTGGTGGGAGTTTATGCCCCTATGATGTTCTTGTTTGTGTTTGGCGTCGCACCGTTCTCAAAGGACTCACCTTTTCGTCCCCACCTTCGGAGATATGGACGTCTTGTTTTGTCGTATGTCAGTCTTGGAGGAGTTTATCCACTTTATAAACTACTCTACGACTCGATTCCCGAAGTGTATCGAGGCGGTGCTCTTATCGCGTTACCATTGTGGAAATTTGCAGCGAAACACTTCATGATGCAAGCTTCACGAGAACTGGAAGATTTTGTGCCAGTAATCGTTGCCCTGACGGTCGATTTTTTCAGCGCACCCTTTGTATCTGTGTGCATTTCCTCTTCGGCGTCGCCTCTTCTTTCAGCTCTGTTCATTGCCGTAGATGTGGGTCAGGCATTGCTAGAATTCCGAGAAGTCCGTGACAACTCTAAGACGGTACTAGAGTGTCTTCAACATGGACAAGACTCTCTAGACGTCATCCAAGATGGAGCAAATTCCAATGAAGACAGTTTGTTAGAGAGAATGGTGGCAGTGACTCGCAGTCCTTCATCGTTCGATGTGAGATTGCTAAAACATACACGGCTTTGGGCATGTCTACCGCATCCACTGACACTTGAGCAAGCAGAACAACTAAAAGTGCTGGAGGAATCAACAATATACGCCCCAAGAGGTTCACTTTCTAGAAGGAGAACAAGTGGAATAAAAAAATGATCCACCGGAAAATGAAGTCGAAGAGTACCTCCATTCTTCCAGCGTCTAGCAACCGTGGTCGGTCTCAGGGCTCCATAAACCCAATCACTTTGTCTGAACGGGACAGGAAATCAAGAGAAATGGTCGTGCAGGGTCTTCAGCTTCTGTTTCATTGCGAATATCTCGCCTTGGTTGAATACGTCGAGTGTGTCATCCCGCTGGTGTTTGCCACCTACAAAATGGCACTGAAGCACCTGCCGAATGTTGTCTACTACCCTGGAGGTGCCAGCAACTGGGGCATCTCCGCTCTCACAAACATTTTCATTTTTGCCACTATGGAAATCGGCTCACTTCTTCTGCTCAACCACTTTTTTCAACGGAAATTCGCCTTCTCCCCATTGTACCAACTCGCGTACGTGCTCGAAACTCAAATTTACTTTGTGCAGTCGGCGCTCTTCCTCGAAATTGTGGGGTTGCTGCAATACGAACTGCTTCATTTAGGTAACGATTCCACTCGTTTGTCAGCCTGCCCCGTAGTACCAACAACTCTTTTCAACAGGTGCAGACTTCACTTTCCGCTTTGAATGGCTACATTCCAACTAGAAAAATGACTACATGTAGCCATGTCTTGCCACAAATGTAGCCATTTTCTCAAAGCATCTTTGGACGACAACAATGGAGGGCATGGCGGCGCAAATGGAGCGCGATCTGCGCGCCAAGTACAGCCACCTGATGGTGCAATGGTACGAGGCTGTGGACTGGACGGAGCCGCTCATCGTGGGGCTGCTGGCGTTCCACGTGCTGCTCTTCGTGGCGCTTTTCCTGACTCGCAAGCGGCTGTACACGCAGTTCGCGCTCTTCATGCTCATCATTTTGCTGGTCGTCTCGTCCGAGCGTCTCAATAAATGGGGGAGAACCCATTGGCGCAGCTTCGCGACGCAGCGATACTTCGACGAGCAGGGGGTTTTCATGGGCATCTTCTATGCGGGACCTCTACTGGCTGCAGGTTTCTTCCAGTTGCTGCTGAGTATGAAGAGCATGGCGGACATGGTGGTGATTGTCAAGAGAGCCGAGTACCGACAGCAACTCCATGCCAAGAAGGACAAGTAGAGCGAGAGAAGTAAAAACAAAACTACTTGGAGCCACTTACTACAACTTAAACAGACCGCGTCGTGGCGAGCAGTCTTTCGAGCTTGACCAGGCTGGTACATACTTAATCCAGCTCCTGCACAGGGTACTCCTTCATCCACAGGTCGTGGATGAACTCGTACAGCTCGTTGGACACCGACACCTTGTACGGCGTCGGGTTCAGCGACCGCACCACGTCCTCGCGGATCAGCTCGAACTGCTCCGTCACGTACTGGCGGCGCTCCTCCAGAGTCGGCAGCTCGCCAACGAGACCGCCGTTCGGGCCGTCCCAGTACAGGCTGTGCAGCGGGATCACTTGAGACGGCGTCACGTACGCGCGGCGCAGCTCGTTGAACGGGTTCCGGCACAGCATCTTCTTGCCCACTTCGGGCTCCTTCTCGCTGCAGCCGGTCATGAGATCCAACAGCGGCTTGCCGTTCGCGCCGATGAGACGGAAGGCCTCCTTGCGGCCAGGGATTGTCACCTTGCTCACGTCTTGAGACAGCTTGATGCGCGGCTCGCCGTTGATCTCCACGAGTTTGTACACCATGCCAAGCGCCGGCTGGGCCTGGCACGTCACTAGGTGCGTGCCGATGCCGTACGAGTTAATTTCGTGGCGCTGCTCGTTCAGGGAGTTGAGGACCGGCTCGTTGATATCGTTACTGGCAGTGATGTTCAGCTCCTTAAAGTAGTCGATGCCGTAGCACTCTCCAGCAGCGACAAATGCTTCCCGGCATCGCTTCGACAGGTAGGAAAGATCGCCGCTGTCAAGACGGATGCCAACCGGACGGTGGCCCAGCTCGTGCAGCGCCAGCGCGACACAAACAAAGTTCGGTACTCCAGACTGCAGTAGCAAGATAATAGTCAGCAAAAACAGCCCACGCGCCATCGCAAGATATTCTTTAGCCAAGCACGCACCGAGAGCGTGTCGTAAGTGTCAACCAGAGCCAGGAAGGCATCCGGGAACGCGATAGCATACGCAATAAAGGCCGCAAGCTCGCCCTATAACACAAAATATAGCACCACACATTAGTTTTCCGCACAATATCCTCTCCACCAGCAAGCTGCACTTACATCGTTCGTCTGCGTGTGTCCGAGCTCGTTGCGGTACTTGAGCACCACATCAAGGAAGTTCTTGCCGTCCAGCAGATTGACCTTGACGTCGTCCAGCGTCGTGTGCGCCTGCACGAACGCATGAGCGTGCGTGCCCATGATCGGGATCTTGTGCAGCTTTCCGGCCAGCACGTTGCTCGTGCCTGCGAATCCGGCCATGTACGAGTATCTCGAGGCGCTGAGGCCTCCGTCAGGTCCCTGCGCGCGACGCAGTCCGAACTCCAGCAGCTTCTTGTCGGGTCCCGCCGCCTTCTTGAACCTCGTGGCGTTCGTGGTGATGAGACTGGCAAAGTTGAGCAGGTTCAGCAGCGGCGTCTCCAGCAACTGGCCCACACCCAAACTGCCTTCGATCCGCACCAACGGGATGCGTGGGAACACGATCGAGCCCTCCTACAAAGCACAAACAGCATCAGACCATCACTCTGCACCTCCAAATACGTCAGTTGCATTGCCCTTCGCACCTTCACAGCGTACACCTTGACACTGGAGCAGTCGAGCGTCGAGAGCCAGTCGAAGAATCCGTCCTCGGCGTGGGGCAGCACCTCGCGCAGGTACGCAATGTCGCTGGCCGTGAACTTGAACGTGTTGACCATGGCCAGCGCCTCCTCGAGGCCCGCGAAGACCGTGTACTCGCCGTGGAAGGGGTTCTTACGGAAGAAGAGGTCGAACACGGCGTGGTCGTTGTGTCTCCCCACCTTCCAGTAGGCGTAAACCATCGTGATCTGGTACAGATCCGTGAGCATGGGCCCCACCAACGAGTTGGTGGGCTCCAGGACGTTGCCGTTCATCATCTTGGCGCGGTGCGGGGGGAGTGGAGAGGGGCAACGGGTTGTGCGCTTGTGCGCTAATTGGAGATTGAGACCCAGCGACCACGTACAGCACAGGTGGAAAAAGAACCCACGCACATGTCACAGGTCTACCTGGTTTTTATGCGGCAGATTGCTGGGCTTTTTTGGCTTGACTGGACCCATGTCGAGTGAAAGCATTCATACTTGTGGACACTTTGTCGTAGTTTTTGATCACAAAGACACACTGATGAGGCTTTTTGATGCATGCATTTGGACTTGATGGCCGAGTTGGATCTTGTGTCCCTGCTGTGCTTGACGGCTTTGGGCGCGATTATTTAATAAACCGATCTTGGCTCGATCCTCCGAGTTTTGCACGCATGTCATCTCGGCAACGTGCTTCGGAGCAGCTACAGTACTGTATCTACGGGACGAATTGGTTTCTGGTGCAGTTGTTAAGAATCGACAATAGCTCTGGACGAGTAATCGACTGATGGCCTTCCAGTCGATTACATGTACATGTACCATCCGCGTGCATCAGTCGTGAGTCACGACTCGTGACCGACGCAAAGCAGAGCGAGTCGTCCGGCTTTGCCAAATGACAGCGAGCGAGCAGTTTGTTGTCATCGTGGCACTTGGAGAAGAGCCCTCGCTGGTTGACGCGGTATGCGCATAGTTCAGGCTCGCTGTTCCCTACGTTGGGGTTGCTGTCGTAAGCTCATATGGTGTGGCTGTCACAACGATGGACACTCGGAACTTACCGGCTTCATACGCTGCAGAAAGCGAAGTACTTCCAACGGCAGAACAGTAACGTTGCCATTTCAGTTGTCAATACCAACAATCATTTCGGCAACAGTTCTAGCAGTTCATGGATACAGTACTGTTGGTTTGATGCTAGCAAGTTGCACACGCAAGTGCAGCCATTTCAGTTTTGACGTAGCATCAACTGACGATGGTTTTCACATATTCAGGAAATTGCCTATCCCACAGAGAGCTTCCTAAACCACACCCAGCTCGAACTATCATCAGCTCTTGCTGGAACTACCGGTAACTCATGTTAAAAGTTGTCATGCGGGTCCAGCGTTATCAAATGTTGGCCGTCATTTCGTGCTGGAAAATGATCATGGGTATGTTGGATTATTAGCGCTTTAGAAGCGGTCGGTACTCCTCTTCGAGCAGTTTTCCCGACACAGTCATGCCCTGCAACATCATCAATAGCTGCTCACTGAACGCTGATCCCCGTTGTTTTTCTCGCCTGGACAAATACAGCAAAAAACTATCAGCGTTTGGTAATTCAACAGTGTCCGAAAGGATAGACGTACCTGATATCAGCCTCCAGCATTTCCAGTTCATCTGCCTTCTTGCCCGGCGTGCTTCTAACAAGATCCGTCTCTGGTAGTTCTAATGGAGCCACTTCATAAGAGCGAAGCTCTTCCGGAACATGTGCAAGCGGGGGATCTAGAAGGTTTCGCAGATCCACATTTCCATACCATGATCGCCAGTTGGACTGTGTAGTAAGCGATTCCAAGAAAGCGTTCTTCTTGACAACGGATGCTCTCCTCTTGGGAGAAGCCTTTTCGGTATGGGAGGATCCGCCGTTCGAGACACATTCGTTATCACTGCTGCTGCTGTCTTCGTCGTCCGAGAAATGTACTTGCTTCACAAAATTCGCACAACCCTTAGATAGGAACCAGGAACTTAGCGGCGTCGTTGCTAGCGTTCGAGATGGAGAAGATGGACCGTCAAACGGAGGCACCATGCCAAATGAGGCACCCCAAGCATTCCGAGGACGTGGAGGCAGAGCGACTGCCAAGTCTGTTGACTGAGTTTGGCGCGAATCTTGCTTGCTACTCAGGCGACTTGTCATCGATTCGCCTTGCATCAGCTTTTGGACGTACTCGTGACTATCCATGATAATACCGAATTTCTGCGGCTTGGCAACGCCATCACTTGAGACTCCTGCCGAAATGAAGTTCATTTTTTCTTGCACTTTCACCGGTGCTGGGGACACTTCAGCTTTGACTGTAGGTTTAAGCAACTTGGCCGACGGCTGCATCACTTTATTCGAGGACACTTGGGTCTTCGCGGGGCGGGTCTTAGCCTGATCAATCGTCTGCATAACTGTGCTCGCTACCGACTGCGAAGTTCGTCGTTGTTGCGGTCCATGCGGCTGCGCAGAGGCTTGCGATGAAGGTGCTGACGGAGTTTCAGCCGTCGTAGAATTTACTAACTGCTGATTGTCCTTGTCCTTGGCCTTACCAACACCAACAGCAGGCGTAGAGCATTCTTTCGCGACTTTGACCGATGCTGATGCTTGGATAGGAGCTTCGATTTGTGACACTGGTTTGGATCGAGGAGCGGTGACATTGTTTGAAAGAGCGTTTCGTTTCGCTGGTGGCTGCAGCGGGTCTGAGGCGGAGTTTCCAGGCACGATAGGACGCTGGCGCTTCAACCCACTTCCTTGTCTAGATACATTCGCTTTTGCCACTGGCGAGGTCAAACATTTTTTTTCAGTGGGGCGGTTGTCAAAGCTGTGGGAATCGAGGAAGCCGGTGGTCTTGCAGTTTCATCTGTAGTCACAATCGTTGCTTCTGGCAGGGGAGTTGAATTCGTTTTGTTGGCGGCAACTGCCGTAGCTTTGGCTATTTGAGCAGGTGCCTTGGTTGTCTTCAAGATCGAGGATAATTGCTTGCCCTTATCAACGCTTTTTCCCGGCTCGGTAGACGCAGACGCTGATGTGCTCACTTTCGCGGTCAAAGTAATATCTGGTGCCGACACCACACCTGTCTTGTTCTCCGTCGGATTAATATCCGGCGCCAACACCACACCTGTCTTGTCCTCCGCTGGATCACAATCAATTGCTTCATGCTCCACTGGTGACTCCTTCTTCGTCGATTCTTTAGTCTATTGGTGTCAGAAGCGCATAACAATCGTTAGGACAGGTATAAAATTCCAGATATGTACGACAAGAGGCTCACCTGCACTGGGTTTTGTGCTATTTGTGCTACTGCACCCTCTTTCGGCGATGAAGACTTTGCCTTCGCCGTACTGACCACAGCAGCCAGCTTTTTCGCCTTTAATTGTGTAGGTTGCTCTTTACTTCTGGCATCAGATTCTCCCTCAACTGTTGTTGCAGCGACTTTCAGTTTATAGGCAGCAGCTGATGGCTTTAGTATTATCTTTTTCACAACCTTGGCTGGTGTTGTGGCTGTTTCATTCTTTGGCGAAGTTGGACTAGCACCCGGGCGTTTCTGTGCAGCGCTATCCGCCTTTTTCGCACCAAACACGCAAAATATAAGCAAGCTCATCGTTAGCTGAATCGAGGCAAACTCACCTGTGCGATGTTGCGTTTGGGACTTGCCACCGTTACCACAGTGCTTGTCGGTTCAGCAGTCGGCAAAACCGCCTGACCCACCTTCACCAGCGTTTTCTTTTTCGCCACTGAAGGCGACTTTTTACCCAGGCCCACCTGTCCTTCCTTCGGCGAAGTTGTCGTTGTCGTAGCTGCATCCTTTTCTGCTGCACTACTGGCAGAAGTAAGTGCTGCAAGTCGTTTTCTCTTCTTCTTCCCACCAACCAGCGACACCACATGAGGCTTCGCGGTAGCAGTTGCAGCAGCAGGAGGCGTCAGCACCACGACGCTTTTAGCTGCAGTCTTGGGTGACGCAGTAGAAGCATTGCCCTCAGCAACAGCAGGCGACTTTTTAACCTGTTGCAAAGCTTTGGGCGCGTGTTTCTCGGCTTCTGCTGTCGCCTGCTTCTTCAGCAGCGAATTGGCCGCCCCTGCTGCCTGTTTCTTGAATCTTTTGCGTTTGGCCTTCGTCGTCGTCTGCTCTGTCGCTGTCTTGGCCTCATTGTGCGCTGTGTGAGCCCCTGAAGCCTTGGAGATGGCCACCACTTGGACGTTGGTGTGGTTGGCGCCGACTTTCTTCCCTCCGTGGTGCGCAGTCGCCGGTTTCTTGTGAGTAGCAGGCGCTTGAGACGCAGCAGCTGCCGCCTTCTTCTTGGCTGCTTTGCCCTTCTTGCCCTTGCCGCGGCCGCCGCCAGCGCCTCGACCGCCGTCCACCATAAGCTGCTTGGGCCTCGACGTCGACTCCAATCTTCTGACCAATTATGTGCCAGTTGTGTACATTTGGCGTGGTCACATATTCAAACGCGTATCCGACATCTCAGATTTCAGTTACAGGTTTTTTATGGAAAACCCTCCTTCGTTGTGTGGACCACACCACCCCGTGGTTCGCGAAGCGCGCGCGGAGACAGCGAAGAGCGAAGACCGACAGCGGCATCAGCAGCGCGGCGTCTCGAGCATCTGGAGCTTCCCTGCGGCCCCCGTCAGCAGCGTCCAGCAGCTTCCCGTGTTACTCTCGAGCAGGGGGTTCTTGTGGTGCGAGTTTCGTCTCCGTCCGAGCAGTAGAAGCGCCGCTACAGCGTGTCAAAGTCCAGCGAGGGTCTTGAATCAGCACGCGCCACCTCTCAGGGTCGAGTCGCGGCGTTTCCCGACATCTGCAGCTGTCTAACTGACTGCGGGAGGAAGCAGAAGCTGTCTATCGTCCGAACTCTGCTTTTCCGAGCCTCTAAAGACCTCCGGAAGCTTCAGAACAAGGCGAACTCGTACGTTAGGGACAGTTCCGGCTTATTCTAGGGACGGAAAGGGTTTCAAGTAGGGACATGGAGGAGAGCGACGTGTACGTGAGGGAAGAGGGCGATCGCCCCGTGGAGCATTCGCCTCGGGGGCGCTACATCCGCTTCGACATCCGACTAGGTACGGGTGCGTACAAGTCGGTGTACAAGGCGTACGACACGGACCAGGGCATTGACGTGGCATGGAACGCCATCGACATCGGCCTGCTGCCCAGTACGGAGAAGACTCGCATCATCCAGGATGGTGCAGCTGCTGCAGAAGCTCGAGCACAAGAACATCATCAACTTCTACGGAAGTTGGTTCCTAAAGGAGAAGAACCAAGTGGTGTTCATCACGGAGATCATGACGTCTGGTACGCTCAAATCGTATATCAAACGCGTGCAGTTCATCAAGTGGAAGATCATTAAGAGGTGGTGCATCCAGATCTTGGAGGGGCTCCACTATCTCCACAGCCAGAACCCGCCCGTGATTCACCGTGATCTAAAGTGTGACAACATTTTTGTAAACGGCAACACGGGCGATCTTCGTATCGGAGACCTTGGGCTTTCGACCCAGCTGGCGGTGGACAAGCGATCGAAGGCGCAGAGTGTGCTGGGGACTCCCGAGTTCATGGCACCGGAGTTGTATGACGAGAGCTATGACGAGAAAGTGGATATTTACGCGTTCGGAATGTGTGTTTTGGAGATGGTTACTAAGGAGGTGCCGTATTCTGAGTGCATTAATCCGGCGCAGATCTACAAGAAAGTCACAGCAGGCATTCGGCCGAAAGGTCTACAGCGTGTGATGAGTCAAGCTGCACGCGATTTCATCGAGCTTTGCCTATCGCGAGGAAACGGATTGGTGGATGTTACCGCGCAGTATCTGCTGGACCACCCGTTCTTGAAGGCGCAAGATGATGATAATGATATGGTTGAGTGCTTGGATGAAGATGAACTCGAGCGGGAGAGCAAGGTGGAGCAGCAGCGGCTAGAGAAGGTCGCTGAGGAGTCATTTGCGGTGGAATTTAACATGGAAAGCGGGTCAAAGGATGGAGCTGCTGTCGCAGTTAGCGAACGACGCAAGCAGTTTCCATCGCTCTCGCTGGAGCCGGAAGAAATGTCAGCAGCGTCATCCCAAAGCGGTAGTGTATCAGCCCCGGGGAGTGCTGGAAGTGCGTCAACGGTTTCTCCTGATGCCCAAGCAGAAGAAAAGACCGCTGGTACACATCGAATGATTCAGGTACCGCCAGTTGGACCACCACGCGACAGTATTACAGAGCCTCCGTCTCCATCAACCGAGTCGGCTCCAACTCCAACTAAGCCAACCCCGACGCCTGTGTTGTCTGTGCCGATACAAACGACCCCTCCTTCCGAAGAAGAAGTTCCGAAGTTGGTGAACTCGCCATCGCAACCTGTTATCAGTGAAATGGTTAGCGCTGATGAGCCGTTGTCGTCGGGTAAGAAGAATGCGGACGCACATGTGGATCAGTTCCTCGCAACGCTGCCGGGCACAGAGAGTGCAATTCAAAATACGAGGATAAACATCATGGGTGGTAGAGGCCAGCGACTGGATTTGGAAAATGACAACACACCAGAGTACGCAGAAAGCCCCGTGGATTCGCCAGTAACGAATGGTAAAGCGGGGCCAGAACACTCGCAATCCTTTACTGCGGAACCTTCTGTAATGGTGACGGATGCAACTAAAATCGAGCCACCAAATTCTGCTCCTGGACTCTTGACGCCGTCTCAAGCTCCTGAGGCTCAAGTGCCATCAATCCAGCTTCCTGAACGCGGTGTGGAGCCCCAGGCCAATCTGGTGCGTCGTGCCAGTATCCATGCGCCGTCGGACGCGGCTGCCGCAGTTGCTGCTGCTGCAGTAGCAGAAGCTGTTGCCGCTGGAAGCAGCCAACCTTCTCCGCCGCCTCCGTCTCAACAGTCACTTCCTCAGCCGGTAGCGTCTAGCACTTCAACTGCTCGGAAGCGGGTAAAGCGGCATGAAATCAAGGCTGCCAAAGACCCGGACAATGAGCACAGCATTCTACTGAATCTCCGCATCATGATCGACGGCAAATCGAAGGAAATTAAATTTCCGTTTAACTTGTTCGCTGATAGCACACACGAAGTTGCGTGCGAATTGGCCGTTGATGTGGGAATTTTGGAACCAGACCTTGAAGACATTGCCGACTCCATTCGCTTCCTTGTCACGGAGGGTAAAATCAACAATCTTTCGGACGTCCAGGAAGATGTATGGGAAGAAGCTCCTGAGCCGCATTCGTTCTCGACGAAGCCGTTCCCAAATGTTTCCAAGATGTCGTTCGTTCATGTACCGCCTGCGACGTACCAGCAGCAGCAAGCGTTTATGATGGGCACACCTGGATTGGAGCGTGCACAAAGTGCTTCAAGTGCGCCAAGCTCTGGAGTACCGCCTTCCATGCTCCAAAGTATTCTAGGAAACAGCGGGGCCACAGGTGCTGCTACTGGACCGCCTGGTACGCCGATGACTGCCAACGAACTGGCCGTGCCGGGGTCACAAGAGTCGTTGGGTGTTGCAGGTGTAAGCGACCCGTCAGCTACGATGATGGTGCTGGAGGGCGGCATTCCTCCACTTAGTAGTAGTAGTAGTACAAGCGCGTTACCAACGTACCCTGGTACCGAGGTTGGACGATCCCCGCCGCGTCCTGGTCTACCCCACACTGCAAGCGAGTCAACACTCACCAAGGAGGCTTTGCTGAATATTTTGGAAATGCGAGCACGGGGTGTATCAATGGGATCAGTCACTGATCCTACGTACATCCAGCAAATTCACAGCTTGGAAGACCGCCTGAAGATCGCGCGGACTTCATTCGACGAGCGAGAATCGTCGCTGGAAGCAGCTATCCGTAGCGAAGAGGAGAAGCACCAACGCGAAATCGAGCGCTTTCGAAAGAAAATGGAGGAGTTTGACAAGCAGCGTGCTGCCATCGCTCGACAGCTGAACGGCGACAGTACAGCTCCAAATGACCCGAATGGTTCGTCGACTGCATTGGACGAGAGTCTTCGGCTTCTCGCACAGGGAGAATCTTTGGTGAGCGGGAACGTCCAAAATCCTTCTGCGATGCTTGTGGAATTCGACAACGATGTGGGACTTCCAGTTGACGGATCTGACGAAGAGCTTTCGCCCGTTCCGTCAGTATCAGTGCCCGTATCCATGCCCACAACGACTAGTGCGACATTGCCAACACAAGTTAGCACGGAAACACCAGCTCCAACACCGTCAGTGCCTGTAGACGAGCTGATTCCTGAAAGCTATTTACAATCAGCAGCTCCACTTGCCGCAGGAACTGATACGGCAACGATGGCAGCGACGGCGCCAACACCAGCAGCAACAAGTCAACCGCCTCCTGGGCAGTCGTAGTAGAGCTGTGTGCTGGTGTTAGTACGTTGTCTCCGTCGTGCTGTCAAGTGCTTCTTAGATTATTCGACTCAGCAGTGAGAAGTCATCAAGAGGCGGCAATGGTGCTAATCACAAGCTCGCCACGACCCGGAACGAAGGGTATTAGCGGGGGTAGCGAGGTCAAGGGGGTGACGGAGCGCGAATGAGGGGATGCGTCTTGTTATTTTGATGGGGAGGAGAGCTTTGGTGGATGTGAAAAATATGAATTGGCAGCCCGAGTCGGACGTTTTGCAAACGTGTTCCTGCCCTCGCGCATTTCAGTTAATTCTCTTGGCAGATGCTCACCCCCAACCAATACATAGAAATATGCGCGATGTGCAATGGACTCGTATTGCTGGATGGAGTTGAAACGACAGTTGCTTTGGCATTTTTTATTTTAGCAGCGGTGTGAAGCGATGCGTAATGCGCGAGCTTGGTTCATGGTGCTTGTTGTTTTATGTTTCACGGTCATGGTACTGGAGTTCGTAGCAGCGACTTCAAACAAGGTACTGCACAAAGTGTTTTGTATTCCCCAGTTGTGATGTCGTTTGCTAAGTAATGCAAGTTTTGACTCAGTTAGGCCACGTACGGAATTTATGGGGCCATCCAGTCGCTGGACACCCCAACAACCGCGAAAACGCTATTGCAGCAATGCTACGCGGGATTTGCACTTAATGGTTGCAAGGACTTGAACGCGAGTGCTGGATTCCACAAAGATTATTCCTTTGAGATCCAATTCACAGACCCCAGCTTGATGAATCAGCAGTACTGCTTGCAATGTTGCACGAAACCCGTACCGATTGCCACAGGAGCTGACGAAACCTGGAATTTATCGTGTCCGTTGAACGATCTGCAGCGGCTCAGTGTGAGCAAAGGACGTCGAACGTATCGCTTTGCGCGGCGTAATACTCTGGATGACGAGACTATCATCGAATGCCCCATGCCCCCGAGAAATTTGTCGACTTATCTGGCCGGATACAACTTGGAGCTTCTTGTTGTAGAACGGTCGTCAAACTTCGGAACTGAGTATTGGCGCAGTGTCGTGGAGTGCTCAATGACTATCACTGAGAGCGAAGATCCCCCGAGTACTTTCAGCGAAGTGCTTCACCTTCGTTCAATTCCCATTCCACAAGAACGGCCTACGGCTTGGGTTGTGCCGACAATGCTCGCATGCCTCGCTGTAGCAACTATCATGGCTGTTCCGATCTACAAGGGAAAGTTGAGAGGACAGCGTTGTGTACACTGTGGCTCTTGGATGGTCCTAGTCAACGGAATGTGTGGAATCTGCATCGTTATCAGCTGCAGCGTACACCCGCCTCCGCCCAAAATCTACGTTACCAACGGCAAGCCGTTCAATCATAGTGTTGCTCAACCACCAGTCCAAGCACCACGTGAAAAGGGGGCCTCGAAGCCATGGCAAAATCTTTTACATTCGGCAAAGACAAAGCTTACCAAATAAATGCCCTCATCCACAACAACTTTTGCGTGACTGCCCGGAAGAAAAAATTTAGGTCCCAATGATGCGATTTATTACCATCAGGTATACTTCCGCGCAGTCTTAGAAGCGTCCTTGTCTCGCCTTCGTTGTTGGTGTAGCGTCAATCTGGTCAAGCTCCGGCAGCAGTTCCTCTATCTTCTTTCGGTACTCGAAGTCTTGGGCGAGTGGGTTACGCTCAAGGTAGAGCGTACGGAGTCCAGCCAGCGGAACCAAATGCTCAACATCCGCAAAGTGTGTGACCTGGTTATCGTTAAGCCACAGATCTTTAGCTGTGAAAGCGGCGCCAAGCCCGTCGGAATGTTCGCAATGCGGTTTCCAGCGAGGTCCATCGTGGTCAGATTCATCTAGCAAAAAATACAAGTTAGCCATCAAAACTCGCCCCATTCGCATCATCAAAGCAGTCGTACCAAGTGCCCAATGTTCTCAATCTTCTCAATTCCGTTGTGACTCAGGTACAGCTCCTCCATCTCCAAATTGTTGGCAAAACCCGTGATCGTCACCACACGGTTGCTCTGCACACTGATAATCTTGAGCTTGGACAGCGTCTCCAGGCCCTGAATGGCCGTGATCTTGTTCTTACCCAGCCACAGCTGCTCGAGTTCAGTGAGTCCGTCTAGCCCTTCAATGGTGCGCAGCCTATTGGCTCCAAGATCAAGTTTCTTCAACGTGCTGAGCTTGTTGATGCCCGTGATCTTCTTGAGCTTGTTATTGGCCACGTAGAGCTCCTCCAACTTGGTCAAGTGGCTCAAGTCCGGGATCACGCGGATCTCGTTGAAGGACAGATCCAGCACCTTGAGGTTCACGAGGTTCTCGACGCCTTCCAGCGCCTGAATCTGGTTGTCGTACAGCTCTAAGTGCTCCAGACGCACCAAAGTGGCTACACTTTGCATGGACGTGAGCAGATTCGAGCGCACGTGCAGTCGCTGGAGCTGCGCGAGGGCTTCGAGATTGTCCAACTGCGTGACCTTCACTCCTGCGGTGCCCACGTAGTACAGTTCGTCGTCCTCGATGGACGAGTAGTCCACACAACTCGAGAGCGTCGTCACTGGGCGCTCATCCTCCTGCTCTTCGTGCTCCTGTTTACTCTCTGCGACGTTCTCGCTCTGCTGCGCTTGACGCTGCTGCGCACGGGCGTCCATGGCCGCCTGCAGCGCGTCCGTGTTCACGTGCTTGGGCTTGGCTGCGTCCATCTTGCTGCTAAGGTCCAGAAGTGGTCACAACCTGCGTCGTGTCATGGAGGATAGTCAGCAACACAGGATGTGTAGACCACGTAGGTGTAAAGAAGATGTGTGGACCACATGGTATTTCTAGGTATTGATAACCCGTCGAATCCGATGGACAGAGACGTAAAACCTGGCGTTTTGAATATTTCGCTCAAAGCTGTAACAGCCCCGCCTCGACCATGGAGGGAATGCTCAACTACTTCGTGCCTGAGGACGGGGACTCGTCCGACCACCTGAACGTGGTGCCGCTGCCGCGGGTGGATCAGCTGCGGCTTCAGCACGTGAAGAAAGTCCGTATTGTAGGCAGAAGAGCAAGGGGAACACAGGGTCTGGAGACTAATTCGTATTTGTGTTGTTGCTCTTATTTCGTATGGAAGAGCTTCCCGTTGCCTGGCGACTTCCACTTCCGCTTCAAGACGGCGTTCGAGGGAACGTATGGTGCGGTTCGGGGTTTCTGAATCTGACAGTTGAAGAGCAAATAAGAACTGACGGACGGGTCTGGGTCGGGTCTCGTGTTGTTAGTGTGGCTGGACGTGGTGAACGACGCGGACCCGGTGCCGGACTTTAATGGGCTCGTGGTCTGCAAAATCTCCAGAGTGCAACGCGAGAATTCCACGCGGCCGGCGGAGCGTACGGAGACGCCCAAGGCGCCAGTTGAAGCACCTGATCTGATTGAAACATCGGAGCCCCCTCCGTCTCCCAGTGCGTCAAATGGAGGCTGTCAGTGATGCTGCTGGGCTTTTATTGATGTTGTTATTGTTTTTATTCAAACAGCCAAGAGAGAGGAACCTCAAGCTGTTCAAAAGCCGTTCAACAATGACCTGGTTGGTCTGGTGAGTGCATCTAGAATCTTTCAAGTGCAGATTGTGTTGCAATGCTGAAACTTGCATGTGTGTTGTTTTTGTTGTACTTGAAGCTGTCAGACCCCGTGCCTTCACCGACGCCACAGGCTGCTTCAGCTCCTTCCCCAGTTCCGCCGGTATGGCTGAGTAGTTTTATGCAACTCACGGGTGTTTTTCTAACAATTGCTGCGTTGCCTGTTGAAGCAGCCAAGCCCCGCTCCCCAGGCTACTCGTGACCCGTTCGACGTCTTCGCCGGTAACAACACGGCTCCAATGCGTCCTACACCGATTGCTGCCAACATGGGCGCAAGTAATGGGCCTCGAGGCTTGTCGCCGACTACAACGGGGAACCACGGCGGAGCCTACGTCGCACAGGGAGGCTTCAACCCCATGGGTTCTGGAGGTCCGTCCCCTATGGCTCCTCGGGGTCCTAGTGGCATGAACATCAGCCAAATGCACATGGGCATGGGTCAGCCGCAGGGTGGTATGCAGCAGCAGCAACAGCAGCAGCAAAATAGCTTCCAAGGTCTCCAGTGGCAAGGCATGGGACAGCAGCAACCACAGCAACAGCACCGGAACCCCAACACGAGGCAGTGGTAACCAAGAACCCAAGAGGAGCACACGGTACGAACACCGAAAGCATCAAGTTGCAGGCGAAGACTCTTCGCAGCAACGAATTGCTTTGGAAATGCCTCCGAATACACAAATCTATTGCCAAATCCTACAACTTGATCAAGTTCGTGTCATGTGGCCAGGTTGAAGTGCTAGGCTTACCACTGCAAAAATGCTCTAACGCTGCTTATCCGCCTTTTTAGCCGTCTAGCCCGACCTGCTCTCTATCTGCGCAATGTATCTTGAAGAGCTCCAACAGTCTCCCACCTGGTCAGTCGCCGCTAGCATCATGTCCGTCGAGCCATCTCGCTACGGCCCGGACTTCCACCGCGTCACCGTCTCTCGAGACGTCTTCGAAGTCCGTTCGCACTACGTCAACTTGCGCCCCGTGGGCGGCGGCTCGTATGGCATCGTCTGCTCTGCCGAAGACACGGTACGTTTGTTATTAGTCTCAATAAAACCCAATTTCCAGTCGCTATCGTTGCGATTAGAAGCTTCAGACCTCATTGCAATTCATTATTCAATTGTTTACTGCAGCTACGAGGCCGCAAAGTGGCCATCAAGAAGATCACCGACGTGTTCGACGACCTCACGGACGCCAAGCGGATCCTGCGCGAGATGAAGCTGCTCCGACACCTCGGAGTGCATGAAAACATCATCAACGTAGGAGATAGAAGCATCTGTAGAGTTGTTTTGGTAAAAAAAGGTATGGAAATTGCCCACTAACGCCTTTGGTGGCGCAGATTCTGGACGTGATCCTCATCCCGCCCAACGTCATGGACTTCCACGACATCTACATCGTCACGGACCTCATGGAGAGCGACTTGGAGCGGATCATCAGCTCGTCGCAGCCGCTGTCGGACGCGCACTTCCAGTACTTTTTGTACCAGATCTTGCGCGGCATGAAGTTCGTGCACTCTGGAAATGTGCTGCATCGCGATCTCAAGCCGTCCAACTTGCTCGTGAACTCGAATTGCGACCTGTCCATTTGTGATTTCGGGTTGGCGCGGGGAGTGGAGACTGCGCACAATGAAGATCTGACGGAGTACGTGGTCACGCGCTGGTACCGAGCGCCGGAACTGCTAACCGACTGCCAGAACTACAACGACGCGGTTGATGTGTGGGCTGTCGGGTGCATTTTCGCCGAAATGTTGCGTCGTCGACCGTTCTTCACAGGGCGAGACCCGTCCGATCAGCTGCATATGATCATCCGCGTGCTCGGCTCGCCTACTGAGGAAGAAATGAACTTTGTGCCGCATGAAGCTGCCAAGCGAGCTATCTTGCAGCATGGATTCTACCCAAAGGTGGGGTGATATCAGTCATTTTCTGTCTGAAATTGTTGCCAAGTGCACTGAATGATTGGGTTGTGTGTGATAGCGTCCGTTGATTGAGTTCTTCCCAGACGCGAACCCGCTGGCCGTGGACTTGCTCTCTCAGATGCTCAAGTTCAATCCGGCCGAACGCATTTCCGTCGTACAAGCACTGGCACATCCGTACTTGGCGCAGCTTCAAAATCCTGTACGTTATCTATCTGCACCGAAGACGCGTTGCTTCTGACTAAACTACTTGTGATGTATCGACTGCGATCGAAACCTCTAGGCCGACGAGCCCGTGTGTGCTGAGCCTTTCAACTTCGACTTCGAGCGTGAGTCGCTGGACTTGGGTGTGGAGATGCCCAAAGAGGAGCTGCAGCGATTGGTCTTCCAAGAGTGCATGTCGATCCACCAGTTAGAATCGCATCACATGCAGTAATGATGATTGGGTCGACGAAACTCCTTTGTCCAGCTGAAAGAAGGCTATAACGGCGCGGATCTCTCTCAACTGCGCGTAGCGAGGGACATTAAGTAGTTCATATACATCAAGGCCGATGGCCTCAGCTTCCGGTCCATCAGCTCGAATGGTCCTTCGCAGATCTTTCGGCAGCCAAGTGATCCGTAGACTGCAGCTAGGATGGCTGGTTGTGCACCATTAAGATCCATCGTTTGCTGCGACTGCTTTTCACTACAGTAGATCTTTTACCTCGTTCCGAATTCCGGACGCTTCGGCGCTAGGAGTGGAAGGAGCGCCTTCAACGACTCCTGCGGTCCAGCACGCAAGTTGCAGTGTAATCATCTTCACAGGAATCACGGTGGCCGTCCAAGTTTGGATGGCTGAGGTCTCACGCGGGTACCACTGTAGCACGCCATCGATTCCACTGAAATGCAGATGCCATAGCCGAGGAGTTGGGAAACTCGGCGTTGATCGAATTGACGTGTAGGTTCTTTGCGTATACGCTCAAACTTTACAGTGGTAAAATATGAGAGTATGATCTGTATGGGGCGACACCATTGTGCTTGACGCCACGAAGCCCGCATTAACTAGTAGCCTTCTACATAGCGTACGGTGCATTCTCCCTAGAAGCTTGAATAGGCTTCGTCCATGACGCTATCGCCGCTTTTCGGTGTGCCGAGTCGATGCACCAAAAGGATTGCTCGATCGAGCAATATGTGCTCTAAGCATCATCATCATGTCGGACTCGTTGTCGCCCACGATTTGCACCGCAGGATACGATCACCGAGGAAAGATATGCTTGCCCATGGAGCACGGAGCACGATGACCGAAGGAAGACGCTGTTTGTTTGTATAGACACTTGTGGCATTCGCCTATATGTACACTTTGCCTAATGTGGACGGGTAGATGAACTTTTGATCTGCTTGCTTGCGCGCGTGGCCCACTTGGAAGCCGAGCAGCTTTCCTAACTTACTTAACTCGAGCCCGACGACGTAGGGTACATGGAGTTGGCGTGCGACCGGCACAGGCCTTTCTTCTTGACGTGCTTGGTGCAGTCGGGCACGCGGCACTTGCGCTTGCCGCCGTGGGCCGTACACAGGTCCTGCCGCACCACGCCCTTCTGGCATCCCTTGACGCTGCAGCGCCGGCCGCCACCGTGGCGGATGCACAGCCCCATGCTGCGCTGGATGTTGGAGCACCCTTCGGCGCGGCAGATTCGGCCGCCGCCGTGGGCCACACACAGCCCCTTGCTCTGGGCGCCGCGCGTGCAGCCCTTGCGTTGACACCGACGGCCGCCGCCGTGGCTGATGCACAGGCCGCGCGTCACGGCGTTGCTGGCGCACTGCGGGAAGGCGCAGAGCTTCTTCTCCCGCTTGGCTTCGTGCGGCGTCGTGGCGTCCGACGGGGGCGAGTCCGAGATGTGCATGGAGCGCCCGGCCTGTTCCAGCTGGAGCATGGTGTCGGCCGAGTCGGCAAGTGAGATCAGAGGGTCGCGGCCCGAGCGGTCCAGCCACTGCGTGAGATCAGAGACCTCCGCCGGCCGCTTGCGGCTGCGGATCTCGTTGAGCATGCGCGCGTCCATGGAGCTGCTGCGCTCCAGGCGGTTCCTCCGGAAGTCGTCCACCACGGACGAAGGCCCGCTGTGCGGCAGACTGCCGGGTAACGTGTCGGCGGCACTGCTGCACGACTGCGTGCGGATGTAGGCGAACGGTTCGATGGCCGGTCTCCAGCTCTTGTCAGCGCCCAGAGACGGCGGCGCCTCGGGTGGCGTCGACGGGTTCGAGCCCGCCGTGGGCGGATTGGTATCCGACGGACACGAGAGCGCGCGGATGTAGTGGATCGGCTGACACAGGTCTGCGATGGACATGGTGTGGTGCGTCGTCTCCTGGTGCTGTCGCTTGAGCGGCGGGATGGGGGACGCGCAGCTCTCGGAGAAGCTGCCGGGCCGCTGGATGAAGTTGCCGGCGCTGCCGAACGCCGGCAGACTCGGACGCCCCTCGCCCGGTTGCGCGTCGTCCGCGAACGGGGACGCGCTCGCCCACTTCTGCGGCGACAGCGGCGGCGTGCCGATGCTCGGCAGGCGGAAGGACGGCGAGCCGGCGCCGCTGCCCCGCGGGCTGTCGAAGGTGAAGGCGCCGAACGCGGCGGTGGGCGGCGAGCGGGCGCGCTCCGGACTGCGCGAGCTGATGCGCGGGATGTACCCGAGCGTCTGCTTGGCCATGAAGCGCGTGACTTGGTTGTGGTGGTTGAGCGGCGCCAGCGCGTTGGGCAGGCCGGAGGACGGCGGCGACTGGAGGTCTCCGAGCGCCGGCAGCGTCGGCGTGGCGGCGCAGCAGACGTCGGGCTTGGCGTCCGTGGGCGGCTCGTGGTCGGGCTCCCAGTCGCGCCAGCTCTGGCCGTTGTTGCTCACGTTCTCGCTCATGTGGTCCGCGAGGCCCATGTCCCGGAGTGGCTGTCTCGTCGGCGGCGGATTGAGCAATGGAGCGGCCTTTCGACCAGGATCCGCGCAGAGGGAGGAGGAAACCGACCGCGCGACCAAAATATGGAAGGAGCGCTGGACCCACCGGGCTCGTCTGAGCGGGGGATAGCGGAGACGAGTGGGCATGGGGCCGAGGGAGTGCAAGCGGAACACCCGTGCTTGCTCGCCCCGCTTGCCGCAGGAGCAAGCTGGAGCCTTCGCTCGGCCCGTTGAAACTGCAGCAGTCCAGTCGAGCAGCAGTGTCGCGGCGCCTTGGCCGGCCTGTCGATTCTCGATGGTGGTGGCGTGACTGCTGATTCCTCGGCCGTTTTCGGTGAAGCGGTGGTCGCCTCGTGATGCGTGGCCCACGCCGCGGGCCGGTCAGCCCAGCTTCGGAGCGCTGCCACCTCTCGAGCCGCCGAGGGAGCGCAACGTGCAGGGCACTATCATTCCATCTACAGTACCGCGGGTGGCGACTTCGACGCCGAGGATATCCGCTTTTTTTGGGGGGGTCAAATTGACTTTGCGCTCGCTGAAGATTTGCATCTTGACGGGCGTCAGGCAATCAGCAACGAGACCGCGGACATCGTCACCGATGGCTGCAGTGCCCAGCGAGCGTTCACAGCAAGCACGCCGTCTGCATCGACGCGGAGAATCTGCCTTCGATTCGGCGGCATCCTGTTGCACCCTGATGTTGCCGAGTACCACCGAGAATCACCCTCGCCAGTCGACGGACCTCCCGCTGTCGACAGTATCAGCAACGGAGGACGCAACCGCATTGAAGACACGGGCGGCCAGCGAGGAATTCCGAGCCCAGCAGCATCGAACTCGCAGCGTCTCCATTATTGCTGCAATGGAGACTCGCTCGCCGGACCAACGGTTTATGACCCGCTGAAAGGGACGCTCGAGTAATCATCGGTGGCACCACGCAACCGTGGTGCTCCGCTCGGTGCTCCGTTTGGTGCTCCACTGGGGCCTCCACGTTGCCCATTCTCGCCGCTAATGGCGCCGCAATGGGAAAGGCTCCAGCGTGTTGTCGAATCGGCTAGTGCCATTGTCGACCGCAAAACAGGCGATTCAGCCGGCCTTGAAGTTGCCGCGAACTTCAAGGCCAAGTGAGGGCTGCGAAGCGCGCCGTGAAACCGTGGCTGGCTACCGCTGGCCTTGCTTGCTCGGCGCTGCTTGGTTCTGGTAGAGCCGACCCCGCTGGTCGCGTGTCTGCGTCGGTCGAGCAGGATACCTGCTCGAAAGCAAGGCCGTGACGACGCCCACTTGGCTCGACCGGAATCCAGACTGGGTGGCTGCCCACTACTAGCCGAGCACGGCTTCAAGAGAAACTGGGGGCAATCCACACGTCGGTGCTCATGGAAGCTCGGCAGTCATTGTTGTCAAGTGCATGTACACTGAAGCCGGCGTTCCCGCCGATGAGGACACACAACGAACGCGTTCTCGATCCGCCCAGAATGATGGTCACTTCAGCTTGCTGAGCAACAATGGAGCCAACGATCTAAAGCTCTCGATGCTGTCTTGACCCGATGACCCAGATCTGCTCCTTCAGAAGCAGCGCGAGTCCTGGTGGTGCTCCGACTGACGAGATCACGGTGCGAAAACGACTGGAGCAGGTACAATGCCAAGCAAGCTCGAAGCGTGGCGCTGCGCTACCGTCAAGCGCGCTGAGCACGATGTCTGCTGGATGAAGGGACTGGTTTTATGTATGCCGTCGGTCGCGGCGATGGTAGGTTGCAGTCTTGATCGCTTCGCGTAAAGGAGCTAGAGTGTCGGTGTGGATAATTGTAGAGTGACGCCAACTCCCTCCTGCAATTCAGTATTGGCAACAGGGACGTCCAGGCTACTGTCTCCGGCAAAAATCCTGAAGAGCGAACAGCTAAACGAACTGATGACGGGGTCAACAGGAATCCACTTGATGCGGAGTGTCCTCGCAACCAACCACTTCGGGAGAGCAGTACAATACGATTCTGTAGACATCGCTACATGAAGCACTTCAACTCGGTGACAGCTTGTTCGTCTACCGCGATTCGACCTGTCACTGCTCAAATGGCGACGGCAGCGTGATTTGACACCGATATGGTAGCGCGCAGGACGCTGCAGCACGCGAATGTAAGTTGCACTCTAGCACTCTCCACGCACCGTTTAAGTCGCGGAGTCCAGCCACGACTGCCCAGGAGGTTCTGGCATTTTTGATCTAGCTGGCAACCCTCAAGTCAAAACCCGACGCTCACCTCATCGCCGTCATGAACCTCGACCCTGCACCACCGAACAACCTCCACCGCAAACCAACCCGCAATTCTTACGGTCGTGGAAATTCGTCCTCACTGCAACCATTGCTGCTGTCCTCGTCGTCACGCAACTCGTCACCTACAAGCCGCACTTCGACGCCCACATGACCAAGCACCGCATCCTACGGAGGCTACAGACACAACCAGCGCTACGTCTTTCGTTCAACCTCAAGCGGAAGGCCATGTACGTCCATGGCGCCTCCAGCTTCGACGTGTTGGCCACACCGTCACTCACGCAGATGCCGGAGCGCAACTCCGTTGTGTACGACGGCATGGCCACGTTCAAGCAGGACGGAGAGAAACACGAGTATTCGCTCGTGGACGGCACGGCGTACTACACGAACTACCCCGTGGGTCAGAACGCCACCAAGTCGGGCTGTCTGCCGGCGGGGTTCGTGCCGCCCATTGAGACGGTGCTCAGTGCGATCGACGCCGCGTACACGGCGACGCATCTGGTAGACCGCGACATGGCCGAGGTGGCGTGTCCTCGCGGTTCGTTGATGGCGTTCGAGTTTGCTGGAGAGAAGTACTTGTTGTGTGCACCGCACGAACACGAGGACGGTTTTCAGGTCCGGGGCGAGGACTTGGACATCACCGTTCGGTACGAGGACTCGGTGCCCGTCATCGAAGCTCCGGTCGTCCCAGTCGACGTGGAGGAGTATTGCGGCAAGGTGCCGTCCGGTGACTCGGTCTCGCCATCAGCGACGTCGCTATTTCATCGGTCGTTTTCGGAGTGGGGTCACCGCGCTCTGCGTTCGCAGGAAGCGGAGAGTTGGGTTTCGTCCCTCGTGTCGTCGGTGGTGTCTACTGTCAAGGGTGACTCGGGCACCTCGGACTCGAGCAGCTCGTGCAAAACGACACCCCGTCCGTGCGTGTTCGTGGCTGGTCTTGGCCAAAACACGGACTCTGGGCTGTCGACGACGGACTCGAAGCCGTATTTTGGCGATAAATTCCAAGACCATGTTCCGTGCTGCTCGAGCATCCAGTACATTGAGTTGGCTACGAACCATTATTCGTGGTATGATCCGGCGTTCATGCAGCGTTTGGTTGATTTGCTGGTGAAGGTGAGCTCATCAAGTGATAGATCCACCGGGACGATTCGCAGCACCGTGATCTTCGCGCATTCTATGGGTAATAACATGTTGGCTAGTACCATTGCCACAGGGCGATGCAAACTCGATTCTTCAACCACGTGGGTAGCTGAAAGCGCACCTATGAGCGGAAGTATGGGCTCCGATTTCATTCAAATGGCGTGTGGCGGCAAGCTTACAGGCGTGGTGTCATCTCTGCTGAATTTGTTCGACGAGTGCCCGGTCACTTCTGGAAAAGCTGCGCTATCGTATCAAACTGGAAAGTACGCGTCCAAACAGGTAATCGCAGCTTACAAAGCTGCACAGACTGCGTACGTGGCCAACGAGGACGCGGTCATGTGCAGTAAGAGCTACACGGGCCTTTCATCGGTGTTCGAGGTTGTGTACATCTTAGCTGGCCAAACTGTACCCCACAAGTCCTCCCAGAACGACGGCATCGTGGAGTTTTCAAGCTGCTCGCACGGGCTTTCCTCTTCCTCTTTTTCGGCTTCTTCCAGCAGCAAAAACTATTTGACAAGTCTGAACCACGCCGACACCAGCTTACGGAACGGAAACAGTCTCTTTAGCAGCTCCAAGAAACCCATGAAGTGGTTCCAAACGCTCTTGTCCTAAGGGATATTTGCTTTCACGCGGGTAGGCATTACTGGCACGCATTCCGCAGATAACTTGTCAAAGCTATAATTCGAGTGAAGCCTGACTTCATGTACAACATGATCGACGATTCAAGAAACCTCTGTGAATTGGCGTACCCGGGCGTCCGGCCGTCCGGGGGGGGTTCGAAATTCGCATGAAAATAAAAATTATAAAATCGATGTCTATTGTGTGAAATGATGAAGTTCGCATGAAAATAAAAATTATAAAATCGATGTCGATTGTGTGAAATGATGATTGATTGTACGGTCAGTGGCGCTGTCGGCTACTTTGTGGTGGCGAGGACGCTTATCGGTGCTGGCGGTGAGGAGGCGACGCATCCACGGCAGTGCAGTGTGCTGCCATAGACTGAAGGTTGATCGACGGTGGGAAATTGCGTGTTATTGACGTGAAATGAGACTCATGTGAGACATCAAAAGCTGTTCAAGTGTGGCGACTTCATGGAGAGAGGTGCAGTTCAGTCTTAGAACTGAAGCGGTACATAACTTTTCACCCCCAAACTCGCAAAGTGGTCGAAACCACCGGCAAACGCACTGACTGAAGAGAAGCGGCTCAACGAACTCAGCGCTCTCACAATAGCTGCCTTGCCAGGCTTCACCAACATCAGCGAAAGCATGATAACGACCACCACCAGCCGTGTTAGTAGTATTACTTTACCAATCAATTCCGTCAAAGCATACAACAAAGTATTTTCGAGCGGTGATGACCTCCCAAAGTAACTCTCCTGTTCCTTGTCGATGAGATTGTTAGTTTGACGACGACCTCGAAACTGCGAGAACGTCCGCAATGTCACCACACGCAGCACCGCGTAGAACCAGAAGTCGAGGTCCGGCAAGAACGCCGCATACACCAACTGCGACTTGGCCGTCACCCTCTCGACCACGCGCTCCCGCGCCCCCCCCCCCCCCCTCCAACCCGCTGACGTTCTGGCAACCTTTTCTGTTTTGATTGAGTGGTACCACATCAATTTGGCCAGCTGCCGCCATCACTCCTCTCCACACCCCACTGTCACTGTCACCATCACTACTCAAAATAAAGACCCTGACCAAGGTGCATATGACGTGCACCAGACCCCGACAAAACCCATTTGTTGCGCGACGGGTGCGCGAAGGTCGTTCGATGACGGGACAATCCCGAGGCAGCACCACCAACGAAAAGTTCTAACGAACTTCGAATAAAAAGGTGCTACGATATTCACTGGCGGCATGTTGTCGTCGATAACTACAACTACAGCTACCTAGCAAGGAATAGTCGACGACCTCAACAAATGCTGTTTGGCATGTATGCGGCGAACCAACACTCCTAAAGACACCACTGAATTATCACAAACTGGCAGTTTGAAACTGCAGTGGATCAAGGCTGTTCGCGACTAAAGACAAGGACATTCACGAGCACGAGTAGACGTTGCACTTATCCACCGTAAAGGTGCCAATTCACGCTGTGAGGTGGATCAACCTGCCTCCTTACGAATGCAGCCGCTCTCAGCGAGCATTACCAATGTCACGTACATTCGATCATCCTTGTGAAAGCACTCGTAACTTAGACGAAATAGGGAAGTTTGAAACTCTGCATTCATTGTCTCGAACAATGAACGCACAAAGAATCAAGTTACAAAACCAACTCTTCTGAACAAGAAACACTCGGCCGTCAGGCGAACAATGAGAAAATCAATGGTCTGTTCGTGGACAGCACAAGGCTTCGTTGGCAAGTGGGCTCCGCGAAAGCAGTGTCCAAGACGGTGCCATGACGATTTGTGGTGCTTATGGATCACCCACCACCTTGGCATCTCCGATCTGATAATGACAGTAGATGGTACTTTATCATTTTATGCTCCAATTTCGAGAGTGTACATTTTTTTTATTTACCGTGTTTCAGCAGTAGATCCAATTATTTATCAACCTTCTGGATAATTTGCAGGGACAGCTTGAATCAAAGACGATGTTGTTGGAAATGCGTCCTCCGAGGGAGGACTCATCCCGCTCAACATGACGCTCGTTCACAAATTCTATAACTACATCCTTTTACAATCAGCTGAGCCCGCTCACATCTTCATTCTCAACGAGCTTCACACTTGACTTTTAACGACAATCGAGATCATCACCAACCAAAAAGGAGGCCGCAAGTCTGCATAGTTATCATGAACCTCGACCCTGCAACACCGAACAAGCTGCAGCAACCTCCACCGCAAACCAACCCGCAATTCTTACGGTCGTGGAAATTCGTCTTCACTGCAACCATTGCTGCTGTCCTCGTCGTCACGCAACTCGTCACCTACAAGCCGCACTTCGACGCCCACATGACCAAGCACCGCATCCTACGGAGGCTACAGACACAACCAGCGCTACGTCTTTCGTTCAACCTCAAGCGGAAGGCCATGTACGTCCATGGCGCCTCCAGCTTCGACGTGTTGGCCACACCGTCACTCACGCAGATGCCGGAGCGCAACTCCGTTGTGTACGACGGCATGGCCACGTTCAAGCAGGACGGAGAGAAACACGAGTATTCGCTCGTGGACGGCACGGCGTACTACACGAACTACCCCGTGGGTCAGAACGCCACCAAGTCGGGCTGTCTGCCGGCGGAGTTCGTGCCGCCCATTGAGACGGTGCTCAGTGCGATCGACGCCGCGTACACGGCGACGCATCTGGTAGACCGCGACATGGCCGAGGTGGCGTGTCCTCGCGGTTCGTTGATGGCGTTCGAGTTTGCTGGAGAGAAGTACTTGTTGTGTGCACCGCACGAACACGAGGACGGTTTTCAGGTCCGGGGCGAGGACTTGGACATCACCGTTCGGTACGAGGACTCGGTGCCCGTCATCGAAGCTCCGGTCGTCCCAGTCGACGTGGAGGAGTATTGCGGCAAGGTGCCGTCCGGTGACTCGGTCTCGCCATCAGCGACGTCGCTATTTCATCGGTCGTTTTCGGAGTGGGGTCACCGCGCTCTGCGTTCGCAGGAAGCGGAGAGTTGGGTTTCGTCCCTCGTGTCGTCGGTGGTGTCTACTGTCAAGGGTGACTCGGGCACCTCGGACTCGAGCAGCTCGTGCAAAACGACACCCCGTCCGTGCGTGTTCGTGGCTGGTCTTGGCCAAAACACGGACTCTGGGCTGTCGACGACGGACTCGAAGCCGTATTTTGGCGATAAATTCCAAGACCATGTTCCGTGCTGCTCGAGCATCCAGTACATTGAGTTGGCCACGAACTTGTACGCATGGTATGACTTGACCCTCGTGAATGAATTGGTCGGCTACCTCTTCCAGATTAGCCCGTCGAGTGACTCAAGCTCGGGTGTCATCGCAGACACGATCATCTTCACGCACTCGTCCGCCAACAACATGCTGGCTTATGCCATTTCCCAAAACTTGTGTTCGCTAGCCTCTACCACTACCTGGATAGGCGCCAGTGCCCCCATGGTCGGAAGCATGGGATCGGACTTCATTCAGGAGGCGTGTGATGGCACACTAACTGGTGTCGTGTCGTCTCTTCTTGAGCTGCTCGACAAATGTCCCGTCACCACCGGCAGGATCGCGCTTTCGTATCAAACCGGGAGCTTCGCTTCGTCGGAGTCGATCGCCGCATACTCAGCAGCTCAGTCTGCATATGCAGCGAATGTAGACGCTGCCATGTGCAGTAGCGGCTACAGTGGACTGGCTTCCACGTACGAGGCCGTGTACATGCTGGCGGGGGATATGATTCCACACAAGTCCTCCGAGAATGACGGCCTGGTGGAGTACCAGAGCTGTGCCCACGGACTCGACACGTCAACGTTTTCATCCTCGTACACGAGCAAGAACTACTTGACGAAGCTCAACCACCAAGACTGCTCTCTCCGAAACGGTGACAGCCTCTTTAGCGACGACAAGAAGCCGCTGAAGTGGCTCGAGAACTTGCTCTCGTAGGTGTACTACCAACCTCGTACATCAGATAAAGTAGTACGTGGTTATTATCTACATGTAGTGTCAGTGACCAAGGATCGATGCTGCAACGCCGCGATTGATTCACATCGGCTACGAAGAGCTCATGAACTTCGATCCTGCGAACCTTCACTGCTCAAAGCGCTCGTAAACAGCGTCGAAAAACTGTTGGAGTCAAGTAACATCATAGAGCGCAAGTTCTTGCTATCCACGTGCTTTTTGCTGTTGCAAAAGAGACACAAGCCCGACATCTTGCTCACGCGAGCTTCAAGACGCCTTGATGGTCCGCCTGCCTGACTCAAGTGACGACTGCACGTCCATTTTGCAGAACCTTGAGCACAGCTCAGTACACGCTCCCCGAATCGCTCTCCGCCACAGCAGACGATCGCACCAAGCATAGTCAACTCGAGTCGGAGCAAATCCCAAGTGGCAACCTGGAGACACCAGTGCCACAACTGTTTGAGCCGCTCACTCGTGGCCCTCGGCCCGACAGTCGAAGTGCTCAGTTTTCGTTTGGCTTTGAGTCACTCTGCCTGTCATGGAGCTCGAAGCTGCCACAATGAAGCAGCACGCTGTCAAACCTACGCGTCGACCATGGGTTTCATGGAAACTACTTGCGGTCGCCACCGTTGGGGCTTTGGTAGCTGTCACTCAGTTCACCAACTACACACACCATTTCCACGCCCACATCGCCAAGCACCGCATTCTGCAAAGTCTGCAGGAACAACCTGCTCTTCGACTCACGTTCGAGCTCAAGCGCAAGGCCATGAACATCCACGGTGCCACCACTTTCGATGTGATCGTGGCGACTCCGGCACCACAGAGCGCTTCCGGCGGAAAAAGTATGGTTTACAACGGAATGGCGTCGTTCGACAAGGACGGACATACGCACGAGTATTCACTCGTGGACGGCACGGCGTACTACATACGACGTCCGAATGGGGACAATGAAGTGGAGGGCGAGTCCGGGTGTCTTCCGTCGCACGCGGTCCCGCCGATCGAAAGCGTTTTGAACGCCATTCACGGTGCCAAAACGGCCACCCACCTGCTCAAACCTGCTGAGCTACAGCAGAAATGTCCTGGTGGTTCCGTCATGGTGTTCTCGTTTGCAGGTGAAGACTATGTGCTGTGCTCGCAGTCGTCGGGGTCGTCGTGGTTCAAGGACGACGGCTTTAAAATCTTGGGCTCCGACCTGAACATCGACGTCAAGTACGAGCAGACCGTGCCCACGATTGTAGCACCGCGTGTGTCGGCAGAAGCTTTGACTACGTGTGGAAAGGTTCCGTTTGGAGAACGGATCACTCCGTCGCTGCCCTTGTTGATGAGTCGGTCGTTTTCCGAGTGGGGACACCGTGCACTGCGCGCTGAGGAAGCTGAATTCGACCTGTGGAACCTCATCACCGACAACGTCTGCGGCTGCAAGGGTGCTCAGCGATCGTGTGTGTTTATTGCCGGTCTCAGCTCGTACGATGACCACGGACTGACAGACGATGATCCGGAGGGGTACTTTGGCGATGAACTCGGTGATCACACGCCGTGCTGCTCAAGCACGAAATTCATTACGCTAGCCACGAAGGAGAACTCGTGGTTTGACCCCGTGTTTCAACAGCGACTTGTTGATCTCATTATTCAAGTGAGTGGCACAAGCGATGCAGCTACAGGAACGATCAAGGACACAATCGTCTTTGGCCACTCGATGGGAAGTCTTACGCTGGCCGGGGCAATTGCAAACGGGAAGGCCATTATCGACCCGTCGACGTCGTGGGTAGCTGCAAGTGCCCCGATGGAAGGCAGCATGGGCTCGAACTACATTCAGGAATCATGCGATGGATCGCAAGAGGGCTTCGTTGCCAGCATCATCGAGTTGTTGGGCAACTGTCCTGCCAACACTGGCGAGATTTCGCTTGCTTACCAGGGCTCAAACTACTCTTCACAAATGTTGAATGACGCGTACGTTGCCGCGCAAGCAGCGTACGCTACGAATGTAAGCGCCGTAATGTGCAGCAACAGCTTCACTGGCTTGGTGACGGTGAAGGCTGCCATTTACGCGCTAGCAGGCGAGATGCTACCACACCATTCGTCCGAGAACGATGGTATCGTGGAGTACGCAAGTTGTGCTATGGGACTCCTCTAGACAGCTTCGACTCATCATACGAAGGTATGCGCTACGTGACCGAGCTGAACCATGTGGATACGTCTTTCCGGAATGGTGATGGCGTCTTCAGCGACTCGAAGAAACCTCTGAAGTGGTTTGAGTGTCTCCTGTAGTTGTTTGGGGGCTAGCATCAGAAGTAAGTGGCAGTACAGAGTTTTGTTGTATTGATGGCAATTTCAAGTTGGTGGTGAAGCAAGCGTATCACCACCGTCGGTTTGTATGACTACTGAGTCTTCCTTTGGCTTACCTAGCTGCCGGATACTGGTAGACTTGGAGGAAGTTTCGGCGTGGAGGATGACGCAAAACATGACACCACTCTCCGGGCGTGACCTCAAAGTTACATCACGGCTCCTTCTCTGGGCCACCATTGCATGTGCTCCGGGCTCTCTCAATCGTAAGATGTGCTGGAGGTCGAGCGCTCGCTGTGCAATCCTTGCACTCAACGACGTCATTTGTTGACTGGCACAAGCAAACTCAAGCGGTATGGTTGTCTTGCGGTACTGTGCCGCAATGGCGACGGCACTCTTCACGATTGCAGATTGTACCAACGCACTACCATCCCTAAAGCTCAGTTTTACCATCAAGCGCCCCAGCATGGCAGTTCACGGCGCCACCGTCTTCGATGTCTTTGTCACACCCGTCACCAGTGGAGACAACGTCGTCTTCAATGCGAAGACTTCGATTGAGCAGGACGGCACAACCCACAACTTCTACCTTGTCAACAGCGTGCCATACCACGAAATGATCAACAGCACCATCAAGACAGTCCGATGTCAGTCTCCAGATGCTATCCCAAGCGCTTTGGACGTCGTAAGAGCGATCGCATCCGCAGTCGCCGTTTCCAGCGTCGAGACCGACCAAGTCGTCTCCTGTGCAAACGGAACGTGGCTGAGCACCGAGATTGCTGGCGAGTCCTATGTACTCTGCTCGGCCGCAGAACCCGAAAACAACAACTTCGTCGTGTACGGAGCCGACTTGAGTATTTCCTTCGAGTACGTGGCAACGGAAGTGACGATCACAAGACTAGCGAACGCCCCTAGCAACTGTGCTTTCTTCACGGATGGATCTGTGCCATTGAGTACATTGGCCAACATTTACGACAAGCCTCTTTCCGGTCCCCACCGTATGCTGAAGGACAAAACTAGTTCTGCGTACCTCGCTGCTCCTTCATGCTCGTGTCAGAGCACTCCGCGCCCGTGTCTCTTTTTCCACGGCATGGACGTGAAGGAAGACGGTGGCATCGTGGACGACTACTCGTTTTTGGTGATATCAAGCAGCACGCGCCCTGCTGCTCTTCATTCAGCTTCGCGATCCTCAACACGGTGGACTATGAATGGTATAATAGCACGCTACAACAGAAAGCCTGCGATGCTGCGATGAGCGTGAGTACTGGCACAACGGACAGCGACTCAACGGTGATCAACGACCTCATTATTGTGGCTCATTCCATGGGCAACAATATGCTTGCAAGTGCTCTCGCAGATGACAAGTGCTCAATTGGCCGTAATGTGGATTGGGTCGACTTGAGCGGCCCGTTAAAAGGCAGCATGGGCTCGGACTTCATTCATGAAATTTGCGATGGCCGCAATGATCATGGAGATCCAGATGTGCTATCCAAGTTCGGCGGTTTGATCGGGCAGTGTCCTGGCAGCACGACTCGGAGATCTCTTATATACGATGGCGGTGCCTACTGTGATGCTGAAATGTCGGCTCGCTATGCTGCTTCGCGAGCAATGCACGAAAAGTATGTGACTGCCAGTGTCTGCGGTACGACGTTCAACGGCCTTTTATCAAAAGAGTACGCTGGTTTGCTGGCGGGAGGACTGATCATCCCGCACCATTCACGCAAGAACGATGGCGTGGTGCGTTTGTTTGACCCTTTGAGCGCCACTAGAGTGATTTCGTTTCGTGGTTGAAGCATTTCTCTTACTAACTACTTGCTTGATACTGCATAGGTGGAATTCCAGAGCTGCATTGGTGACTTGGACGCCGACTTGTTTGATGCCACGTACAAGAGTACGTGGTATGCCGCGAAACTAAACCACGCGGACACAACCTTCCACGACAGCGATGGATTATTTAGCAAGGCTCAGAAGCCTTTGAAATGGTTTGAGTGTTTGCTGTAAAAAGCTGAAGGCGAGCAAAATGGTTGGGCTCAGTGTTCCCGTGGCCAACCTCTTCAAGGTTCAAACTCCGTGTCCTGGTGGTGAGTACAATCTTGCCCGTCATTGGTAAACCCCGGTTCCCGGCGAAATTGTAAACAAAACAAAGGCCATTCTTTCTGATCTCGCAGACGACGTGCGATGTTTCCAGCTTCGATGTCAAAGTTAATGCGAAGCAAAGAAACGAAGACTAGGGGAATGAGTGCTCGTGAACCGTGTACATGTAGGGTAATGCATCCGGAAAACTCGTGTTTGCTGCTCAATTTGTGGTGACCGACGACTAACGGCGCAAGTGACCTTGCCATCGTGGCCATCCGTAGACTGTAAGTAAGTCTACGGATGGCCACGCAAGGTCACTTGCGCCGTCGTCGGTGTAAGTAAGTAAGCAGCAGACGTCTTGCATGTATCCAAAGCCGCCTTTTTGCCACAGATCAGTTCATGCATGACCAACTTTGAGCTTGGTCACCAAGCTTCGAGTGGATGGAACGCGGAGAGGGCCTTCCGTCGCAACACGCCGTAGTATTGTTTGGTCTATTTACATTGACGCGTTGTGTTCTTGACACCCGTAGCTCGTTCTGCATGGAGACCATTGTCTAGTGCTCCATAGCATGGTGATTGTTGAAAGCTTGACCACCATGCCCCCTTTTCTCCACAGTGACGCTCTATCACACTGTTCGGACCCTGCTGCGGGATCAGAAGCAGTTCGTTTGTTGAGCCCTTGATCTACCAAGTATGTCTCTGCAGTCCGCAGACTGTCCCTCTTTCGTTCATTTCCCAATCGGAGCACTCGATACCACTTCTTCCAAGCAGACTTGGGCTGATCAAGATGCTTGCTTCCCGATTCCTCGCAACGGCAGCAACGGTTCTAGTGGCTTTGACGAGTTTCGACACCGTCACGGCGACATCGGCGTTGCCGTCGATCAAGCTCGGATTCAATGTCCACCGACCCACGATGGCGGTCTACGGCTCATCCAGCTTCGATGTCTACGTCAAGCCTGTGCTCAGCGGCAGCAACGTCTCGTTCGAAGGCAAGGCCACTTTCGAGCAGGATGGTGTCGTCCACAACTTCTACCTCATCGACAATGCGGCATACCACCAAGTGATTGACGATGCGACCGACACCACCACCTGCCTGCCTGAAGATAGCATTCCGAGCGTGTCCGACATTGTGAAAGCTATTGCCTCTGCAACGGCAGTCTCGGGGATAAACACCGACCAAGACATCTCTTGCAACAACGGCACGTTGGCTCAGCACCACATTCTCGGGCGAAACCTATGTGCTTTGCACGGGGTCTGATGCAGACGACAACAACTTCACGGTGTACGGCGAGGACCTGAGTATCTCGTTTGAGTACTTGTCAGAAGACGTGACTATCACCAAGCCGACGAACGCTCCTACCGACTGTGAGGGTGTTCAAGACAACTCGGTTGCGTTGTCCTCGTTAGGACAAGTGTACGGCATTACGCTGTCGGGTTCACGTCGTGCTTTGAAGGAGGAAGTTGGAGCCGCCCACCTCGCGAGTTCGACTTGCGCCTGCCAAGGTACACCACGTCCGTGTTTGTTCTTCCACGGCATGGACGTTGCTGCGGATGGAGGAATCGTCAACGACTACTCATTCTTCGGCGACATCAAGCAACACGCTCCTTGCTGCTCTTCGTTCAATTTCGCCATCCTCAACACGGAAGACTACGAATGGTACAACGACACTCTGCAGCAGAAGGCTTGCGATGCTGCCATGAACGTGAGTACGGGTAACCCGCATAGTGGCTCGACGGTGATCAACGACCTGATTGTGGTGGCACACTCGATGGGCAACAGCATGTTTGCTGGCGCCTTGGCGACTGGCAAGTGCTCGATTGGCAAGAACGTTGATTGGGTTGCCTTGAGCGGGCCGATGAAGGGCAGTATGGGGTCCAATTTCATTCACCAGATTTGCGGCAGTAGCAGTGGGTCATCCACGCTTCTTTCTAAGCTGGGAAGCTTGATCGGCCAGTGTCCGGGAACCACCACTCGTCGTTCCTTGGTTTACGATGGCGGCGAGTATTGTGACGCCGAATGTACGCTTCGGTACGCTGCTGCTCGTGCGATGCACGCAAAGTATGTGACTGCTGGAATCTGTGGCACGACGTACAATGGCCTTCTCTCGAAGGAGTACGCGGGACTGCTTGCCGGAGGAGTGATCATCCCCCACCATTCGTCCAAGAATGACGGCATCGTAAGTGTTGCGCTCTTCTACCTTTCAATTGCCATTTGCGCTAACTTCTTTTGAACGTTTTGTTGCAGGTTGAGTTCCAGAGCTGCGTCGGCGACCTAGACGCGTCCAAGTTTGACACGACGTATGCCAGCACCTGGTACGCGGCGAAGCTGAACCACGCGGACACGACTTTCCACGACGGCGACGGATTGTTTAGTAGCGCTCAGAAACCTCTGAAGTGGTTCGAGTGCTTGCTGTAAGGCGGCTGTAGCACGAATACGATAGGGATTTACTGGCACCGGTAGTATAAGCCTAAATGGACGAAGATATGAATTCTGTAATGGCTGTTGAACGATGAAACCTCGCTGCAGTGTCCGGCTTGGTATCCCAGAGCTCATGGTTCATGTGGAAGCTGCTTACGCGACTGCCTCGTTGTAGGAATCCATTGCACACGCGCAGAGGCCTGGAAACGAGACGATGGATAAACATTAAAGCGCTGTGCTGCCCGATCGCAATGGTAAACAAACTCTGCAAGTGATCTGGTCGGACGGACGCCAGTCTACCGAAGGATACAAGCGGCAAGTTATCAAAAGAATCACCACGGCCAGACAGGGAACTCGTTGGCTACAGCAGTAAGCTGCTGCATGAAGGCAATTGGCCATCGTGAATGGGATCCGTGTGTAACAGAGCGGAGTGTGGAGCCCCGAAGCAGACTCCTCGGTGTCAAGTCCTTCTTTGCACTGAAGTGGGAGTTTTAAATGGACAAAGCGGGTCCACCTGTCACGAAACCCGCGATACCAAATATACCTGTCATCTTATGATCCCTCGTCTTACTCAAACTAGTATAAATACAGTCTGAAAACAAATACCTCTTGATCTTTGGAAAGTTGAAATGAACAAGTTGAAGAGGCGTTGATGCCGGCGTCTGCTTCAAAGTTGCCCGACACCTCCGTGATGCAACCCGTTATCCAGGACAATGTGCACGGTATCAGCTCGCCAGGATGGCTTTCACCAGACTACAAGTTCCCATTCTGCAACTTCCTCGGTGGGGCTCAAGACTCGGCATCGTATCCAGAAAAGTATGAAGGCGGCTCACACATCGGCTGCAGCCCTCATCGGCTTCCATGCTGTCGCTGCAACTTCCTCACTGCCGTCGATCAAGCTCGGCTTCAACATCCAGCGGTCTACCATGGAAGTCTACGGCACGTCCAGCTTCGACGTCTACGTTAAGCCCGTGCTCAGCGGCAGCAACGTCACCTTCGACGGCAAAGTCACTTTCGAGCAGGACGGCACAACCCACAACTTCTACGTTGTTGACAGTGTGCCCTACCATGAAGTGATCAACAGCACCGCAGACTCCACAACGTGCCTGCCCATCGAGCTCTTCCCGAGTGTTCCTGACATTGTGGAAGCCATTGCGTCTGCGACCGCTGTCTCCACCGTGAATACGGACCAGGACATCTCTTGCAGCAATGGCACGTGGCTCAGCACCACCTTCGCTGGCGAGTCGTATGTGCTGTGCACCGGCGCAGACGCCAACGATGGGAACTTCACTGTGTACGGAGAGGATCTGAGTATCACGTTTGAGTATTTGTCGGAAGATGTGACGATCACCAAGCCAGCGAACGCTCCAACCGATTGCACAGCACTGTCGGACAACTCGGTCGCGCTGTCTTCTGTGGGCCAGTTGTATGGCATCAAGGCGTCGAGTTCTCGTCGTGCACTGAAGGAGGAAGCTAGTGCTGTACACCTAGCTAGTTCCTCGTGCACTTGTCAGGGAACACCTCGTCCGTGCTTGTTCTTCCACGGAATGGACGTTGACGCGGACGGTGGCATTGTTGACAGCTACTCGTTCTTTGGCGATATCAAGGAACACGCACCCTGCTGCTCGTCGTTCAGCTTTGCCATTCTCAATACGGTGGACTATGAATGGTACAACGATACGCTGCAGGAAAAGGCTTGCAACGCAGCTATGAACGTCAGCACGGGCAAGACGGACAGCGGCTCGACGGAGATCAACGATTTGATCATTGTTGCACACTCGATGGGCAACAACATGCTTGCAGGTGCATTGGCGACTGGCAAGTGCTCGATTGGCAGCAACGTGGACTGGGTGGATCTCAGCGGCCCTATGAAGGGAAGCATGGGCTCCGACTTCCTTCACGAAATCTGCGACGGCGGCAACGTGTTTCAAGATATCTTGGCGAAGCTTGGCGGTTTAATCGGTCAGTGTCCTGGAACCACTACTCGTCGGTCACTTGTATATGATGGTGGTGACAACTGTGACGATGAATGCTCGGCTCGCTACTCGGCTGCACGAGCGATTCACGAAACATATGTGACTGCAAGCATGTGTGGTACGACGTACTCGGGTCTGCTTTCCAGCGAGTACGCGGGACTACTTGCGGGTGGTTTGCTCATTCCACACCACTCGTCTAAAGAACGACGGCATCGTAAGTCTTACATTCTCTTCTTGCAAAGGTTTTACAGTTCTCGCTGACAAAGTTGTGCTTTGATGAATCCCAGGTGGAGTTCCAGAGCTGCATCGGAAATTTGGATTCCTCTTCATTCGAAACAACATACTCCACTACTTGGTATGCAGCGGCCTTGAACCACGCCGACACGACGTTCCACAATGGTGAAGGCCTGTTCAGCAGCGCGAAAAAGCCTTTGAAGTGGTTTGAGTGCTTGCTGTAAGTTTGAAGTGAGCGCACGTAGCAGCAATCTGCTTCACGTATACGTAGTAACAAATGTTCAATGAACACAATTGCCTCCTGACCTTGAAATCGTTTTCCACGTGATAAAATCACATTCGGGATCACCACGTCCGTGTGGAAATGCTAAAATGTATAGCGTTCTATGCTTCAGCCAATTTATCCATAGCTATGTGGAAACAAGTTCCATCCTGAACGGATCCATACACGGGAGTTTTGTGTCAGTAACGCTTTGCTGGATCTACAATTGCTTCGCCACTGCAAGGAACCTAGAAAGACCTGGCCTTTGTTTTGCATAGTCTTCAGATTTCTTGTGGCAGTTGTCTTCTTTTGCAGCCAAGGAGGTGTTACGAATCCATTCTTGCTTCGTTTGTGACTGGCCGCGTTGGTTGATTCTCTTCCGGGACTTCATGTCCTGGAGTATCTTGGCTGCATCCATGTGGGAACTGACACTCGAATCGCGTGAGCTTACATTGAGCTGCCACGGAATAGACCGATCGGTGAGATCACCAACACAATTCCCCTCTAACGTGAAGAACGAAGTCACCCCACTCTCACGTGCGATTGCAAGTAGGGGTGGACCTCCAGAAGAAATGTCACTCGCTTGAATCACACAAAATGCTCGAATTGGGTCTCCTTTTCGAATCAACCATCGGCTACGAAGGTTCACAAGTGATGACGGTAGGAGGTTAGCTGAAGTACACGATTTAGCTCCACAATCAAAACGGAAAGGCGGGGTATGCGGGAATTTTTGCATCGCCTCAATCTTCTCAAACAGTTCGTTAAAGTCGTATAGGGAAACGTAACCTGGAAACACACGCAAGAACACATTAAGACAAATCAAGATGGTTGTTCGCAAAAGTACATTTACACTTACCTTGGTCGTCACCGACACATAACACTTTTGTACGACTTTTTTCATCAAAAATCCACACTACCGCGCACATAATGCCGTTTCCTTGTGAGTTTGGCAGGTTACTTACATGTTGATTCTCACCATGCTCAGATTCAAAGGAATGTCCATACGGAAGATTCAAAATAAGTTGATGCCCATGCGGAAACACTGGCAAGATAGCTGTGCTTGACCATATCGATAGCTGACACAAACACTCCTCTTCGACCAGCACAAAATACGGATACGGGTCTAGATAGACCACTTGCCCGACAAGAGCAGGTTTCAGTCGGTTAAACCCTTCGTATGCACAATCAGTTCTGGATTCGCCCTCGAACTGAGGCTTGGTGGCTACCCCACTCGCAACCACAGTGCCACCTTTTAACTTCCATACGCAAAATGTGCCATCAAAAGGCGATACTGTCACCAAATGCTGCAGCTTACTATGAATGTCGATTGTGACTGCGTCGGGTCCAGCATTACCGCTACATGATGCGCCAGAGCGCTGCACTTCCTTTTTTCTGAAGCGCGCTTTCTTTATAAAAGCAGTAAGCGTCACAGACTCTCGACCAACAAACGCTTTCTTGGCCGCAGTAGAGTTTTGAGCACGATTTACTCCCGGAAATGCAGTCTCCAGAATCTCGTCAGCTTTGCGGACTGTAATTTTGCCAGTTTGAGCGTAATCGACAGAGTTAAAAAGCCTCTTAAACTCTTCCACTTCCCTTTGCCTTTCGATCGGATCCCCGCGGAAACGCATTTCCTTGTTCGTCGCAGCTCACAGCAACCTTATGGCTGATACTTTGAATTCCATTCCAATGATTTAACGTGTGAAGAATCTCCAGGTTTGTCGAGCGTGAAATCAAAACGGTACCATCAAACGAGCTAGAAACGACAAGCCTTGAAACATCCACCCACCGAACTGCAGCAATTTCCGCAGAGTGCAGTCTTTTGGACAGAATCACCGCGCCGTGAGGTAACATCACCCGTGCTATCGTTCCATCCTCAGCGCCTACAAAACACGAATGCTGGTCTTTCACGAAGGACACACAAGTCACATCCACTTTCAGCGAAAGTTTTTGCTGGAGTATCAAATCGCCTGAGTCGACCGCCCAAGATTTGATCAATCTCGGAGTTACAACGACAATGGACCGACTTGGTAGGTTAAACACTGCAGCGAGGGGTTTTGATCGTTCCTCCAAACTTGTGCATACATACCCACCTGGATTGGATTTTTCCGGCCGCCGTAAAGTCGGTTTTACTCTGACTTCCTCGTCGTTCTGACAGAAACTCTTCGTCGCTGTTTAACTCCACGAAAAATATGCTGGAGTGTGCGACTGCAATTCGCTTTCTAGATGAGATATAGCACATAGAGCGCATTGGTCGTGTAAGTGTTCGTGGTAGTGTGTGATCTTTTACATAAACTTCCCTCTTGAACGTTTGAACCGGTGAAAACTTGCGAAGGTCCCAAATCTTGATCAAGCCGCTCTCATCTGCTGAAACCACATGTGGTGTATCTGGGATCACATCTAGCCCAATTAGCTGATGTCGGTGGCCTTTCAATGATCCAATCTTCTGCTCCACGCGTGGATTCCAAAGGTGCAAGCACTGATCCAGTCCTCCACTGACAAGGTAGCCTTTATGGGCGCTATACTTTAACATCGTGACACCTTTTTCGTGGCCGGCTAAAGCTTTACCGATTCGTTCAAGATGAAGGTCGAGAACGTAGATTTTCCCGTCCATGCAGCTTGTAGCCACGTGAGAGGTATTGTCAATAGCTGCGATGTCCGTCATAACTTCATGGCCTTTCGAAAAAAATGAGTGAGCGCACGAGAGCGTCTCCAAATTCCACACGTGAACTTGGCCATTTGTGCATGAAGAATAAAGGCGAGAAGTTGTTGGGTCTCTCTTGAGTTCCAGTGCTATCTGAGCTGCCTCAGTTGGAATTTGCTAATAAAAATAAGGAACAGTACAAACGTTAAAGCAATCAAACAGACAGTATTGCCCAAATCACTTACTTGTCGAATTTGAAGCTCATCCACGTCGTATAAAGTTATCACAGGTGAAGTTGACGCTGTGATTACATAGCGACCCACGGGCGAATACGCCGCATCCAAGATACTGCCACCTCTGCTTCGAGCGATACAACTTCAGCTTCGCATACGAAAATTTTACGAGTAACAGGAGGCCAAACATACCTTGAATGGGCGTTGAACTCACTGACAATTGTATCGTTAACTGCATCTAGCAGCCGAAAGTTTTTTTCTTCCATCGTGCAAAAACACCCGATTGACATCCGCAAAATAATACTGTAGAAGCACAAATTAGGTTAGGCATCCAGCTTAGGCATAAGCTACGGTACCAAACCTACCATTCCTTGGAGCTCAGCTGGCATATTTAACGCATCGGCTTGGCAAGATAACTAAGACGCTTCTGTTTACCCACGTTTTCCGAATAACACAAGTAGAATAGAGTGCGTACCCGTTGAGAAGTTAATTCTTCTTCACGCGACAAATTATCTACACGAAGTAAATGAAGACGGTAGGATTGGCAATACGTTCATGGATGCATCGCAGGTCTGCGCCACCAAACGTACGAACCTGAGCTTTTGAAAAGGGTTGAGCTAAAATCCTCCCACGTAAGAAAGCCTACTGCATGCAAATTAGCTTGTCGATATAGACTGTTGAGTTCGTGGGTCAAGCTCACCTTTGCGGGCCAGTACGGTACCTCGTTAGACAGACGCTTCATTGCCACAATTGATCAATAATGTGCACCAACCTGCTTTTCCCACTCCAAAGTGTGAGCATTTAACGCGTACAGCATCTCGGAGATAAACTCCTTTTCATCAAGATTACCATGTTTCTCAAATGCCAAACGCATTGCAGCCATTCCGTCTTGGTCTGTTGAACATAAAATATTTCTCGTGAGTCGTCTCATGCTCAACAACACAGTTAACACACACAATCACACTAACCCAAAGTTGAGAGCGGCTTGGTTGACGGCGAAACTGCAGTTTCCTGGTGATACTGGTTCGACGATAACTTGCAGAGACCAGTTGACTCTCTCCACCCTTGTCGGATTTGTTTCGAAAGAGCTAGCTGCTTTTCTCGCTTATCTCGAGCTATTGTGCTTTCTCGAATTTTTGGGAAATAACTCGCCGTCTCGGCAGCATAACGACTTCTTGCTTGCTGGAATCGCTGTGCCTCGCTTGTGGAAGGTCGAGATGCTTCATATCTCCGTGAACCTGTCTGAGCTGGTGACGGTATCTAAGATGATAGGAACATGGTTGCATGAAACCTTGAGCAGTGAGTCAACGCCAATAAAGCAGAAACTATACCTCAGCTGGAAGATAGATTGTCCTTCTATCAAGTCTGCTGATTCGCCTTGAGTTCTGAGCAGAAGAAGGGGACTGCGGTCGCATAGCTGCCCGAGGACGCGCAGCAAGTGGACGCGTCGCTTGAATGTCCGCCGGCACCATGGCCGTTACTTTATACCTGACCAAAAATGCGTAGCGCTGTACTTTGCATCGTGTACCTTTCACTGTTTTGCATTGATCTCTGCCAACACTGGTTATTTATCGTCGCCAGAAGTACTTGCTGCTACCATTATCACTGAGGTGCATGGATAGCAGCAGATTTGAGGACAGTATCAACAAGCTCGGCGTACTTGTCCTTGGTGACCAGTTCCATTTCTACCTGCTTGAACGCACCTACGTATTTGTACTTCACGTACCCCAGCCTGAATGGTGACATCACGAACTCCAGTGGTTAACTCATTGTCTGGTCATAGAAAACGACACGAGACGCAAACGTACTTTTCGAAGAGCTGGAGTGAAGCACCATTTGTCTCGATGATCTTGCAGACAAATCGGGTGACATGGAGTTTCGACGTTGCTGCGATGAAGAACAAAAGCCTCGTTAGTCTGGCATCCAGCCTCTAGCACTCGTTAACAGTGACATTCCATACCGTAAGCCATCATGAGCTTCACTGCCTCCTCCGCAAACCCCTTGCGGCGATACTTCTCCTCTGCAATCATGATCTCCATCTCGCACGCTTTCGGGTCTTCGTAGTCGTTAAAGAACAAATTCACGTCGCCCGCCATACCTGCAACCATCGAATACTCCGCCTTTGAAATCATATCTCCTTCATTTTTACAGCAAACAAACTCACGGTCAATGGCGCTCTCATCAACGTATGAGGACTCTGGTTTGCCATCTCCGTCGGCCTTGGCCAGGACGATGAACGTGCACTCTTAAAAAATTACAATCACAAAAACGTCAGTTCATCGATCATAAACTCACAGCTTTTTCACTATTGGCATCTCGTACTCTCGGCGTCTTCTCTCCACGACTTTTGCATCTCGAACTCCTCCTCGATCGACAGCGGCTCGGACGCCGTCATTTCTGCAATAAAAAAATCAACCAAATAATTTAAATAATGTTTTCTACAACGTCGAATGCCAATCGCTCGTGCCTTGCAGCCACGGGTCCTTCATCCAGTTGTGGTACTTGGTCACGTGCTCCTTCTCGTACGGTACCAGCGTCACCCGCTGTCCAGTCTGCGGCAATAAAATACAATCAACATTAATATTTTGCTGCTGGAATGAACCCTATCTAGACCCTAGAACAACGTACAATCACGACGCCCGCATTCTCCTTCATCGCGACGAAAGTGACGTCAATACTGGGCGGCCAGGAAACAAATTGAAATACTAGCCAATCACGTGTCTTATAGGTTGCAACATATACTTTTGAGTTGAAATGATTGGTTAAAGCTTGTTTTTATAGGTATAGCTAGGAATGGAATTCGAGCACAAGCCAGATCAGAATGAGCCAACCAAGGTCGGATGCCGCCCTGGATGCGGCGTTCGCGGAGGTTCTGCCGCTGCTTCAACGCTACAAGTGGGTCGATGTACTGTGCCTCTGTCTCCTCTTCCGTCTGGTATGGTTTTCACTCTCTACTGACGTCTATGGGCTCTGTAATCGTCAGGTGAATGACGTGGAAGCACTCGCTCGAGTGAATAAAAGCTTACGGAACGTTGTAGAGACCCGTAAACTGCGGCGTCTAATGGTTCGAAGTAGCGGATTTCCTGTGGCTTCAAGATTCAGGTACAAGTCGCTGTGAACCTCAAAGAAGACGCTCATTGGCTCGACCTCACAGTTTTCCATGACGTTGAAGCTTCTGGCTGCGAGCTGGAGACGCGTCGACGCTGATGCAGGAGATTCCAGAAGGACTAAACAGCAGAAACTATTTCCTCAAGGTGGAGAGAACTTTGTAGGTTGTGGAGATGGGGAGGAGAACTGATGTGGAAGCTGTGTGTAGCTGACGGGAATGGAAAAGTTGGAGGACAAAGCGTCGTTGGAGAGTACAGGCGTGGAAGGTACGGCTGAGATGCAGTTATGAAGGGAGAAGCAAGTGTCTGATGAAGTGATAAATGGATACAGGAGAGATTGAGCGAGATATTGAGCGGACATTCCCCATGAACACCTTCTTCTCGGATGAAGGTGAGTCCGGCTTTGCTGTTGGCAACAGTAGAAGCCTCCGACTTTTATTTACGATAGTCTTTTGAGCTGCAGGTGATGGCAGACGAGTGCTTGGCAATGTGCTGAAAGCAATCGCTCGCCATGCAGACGATATTGGCTACTGTCAGGTGGGTAGGCGGACGCAGATGAAAGCAAGACGAGTTACTCGTGGTGACACGCTGCTGTGCGATTTTTAGGGAATGAATTATGTTGTTGCAGCACTGCTGCTAGTGATAAAAGAGGCCCAGGATACTTCAGACGTGGAAATGGATGGACTCTCCTTGCAAGAGGCGGTGTTTTGGCTTACGCTGTCGTTAATTCGGCGCAAGGGGATGGCAGATTTGTGGAAGCATAAAATGCCAGGGTGCGTTTCATCTGGTGCTGCATGCTGAGTCCACGTGAACTGATTGTGTGTACATGATGATGCAGACTTTCACAGTGCATCTACCTCTTCCAACAACTGGTGAAGCTTCATTTCTACGATCTCTCAGCGCACCTTCGACAAATTGGGTTACATTCTAATATCTTAGCCACACAGGTACGTGATGTGAGCGTACGGTTAGTGAGAGCTGTGCAGATCCTGACTAACGTTGGGGTTGGTATTGCATGTTATGTTGGCAGTGGTTCGTGACGATATTTGCTCGCGTGCTGGCAATTCCTACTCTTGTCCGAGTATGGGATCTCTTTTTTATGGACGGATGGAAAGCTGTCTATCGGGTTGCGCTCGCTATTACAGCGGAATTGCGGCCAAAGCTTCTCATGATGGTATGATGATGACGATGAAGCAACGCAAGCAATTTAAGTTTCTGATTAAGCTGTATCCCTTTGGTCTACCACATGACAGGATTTGGAGCAGTGCAGCGAGTATTTTCGCAAGAACCCCAAATTGGGGCTTGAAGAGGTCTTCAATCCACAGCTACTACTACAACGTGCACTGCAATACAAAGTGACGCGCTCGGGCCTGAAGCAGCTGGAAGAAGAACGGCACCTTGAGGTAAGATACCCGGCACAGTCAATGTTCTAGGGAATGTTGCTAGTGCAGAAGAAGCCTGATGGCTAATGGTGCTGATTATACTGTTTCACTTCGCTAGTACTTGCGTCTCCGACTACAGCAAGCACCATTATCTGAAGAACATCGAATGCTGTTTCCTGCACTCGAACATGAAGGTGACGCAGTGGAGCAGCGAAAGTCTCTGGAACAGATCCGCTCGAAGCTGAAGCGTTTCGACACGGACGTCGCGAGTGATACAGTTATTCTTCAGCAGAAAATTGAGGCAGCCGAGCGCGCACAGGCCCAAGCGATGTCCGTCCGCTATGCCATTGCTTATGAGTTGTCAGAGGCAGCAATTGAACTGAACGAGCGTGTCGAGGTGAAAAACCGTCTGCGCTCGAAGTTCCGCAAACTCATGTCGGTTGCAATTGCTGAAGCATCTTCATCATCCTCGGCCAGATCTTCGGCGTCGCTGCTTTCAGCTTGGATCAATCCGTTCGACTTCATTAATGAGCGTATGGCAAGTTGCTTTGAGCGTCTGCCGTTGATTTCAAGTTTCACGGATAGCGGATACATCGACACCGACGATGAAGAGGATGAGGAGGCACAACGAAACTTGGTGCACCTTGAGGCATTGGTGCCCGAGATGGCGGCAGAGTTACGTCTCCTGCAGCGTTCAGTGGCCTACAACGAACGATTTCTTCGCCCACTACTACTACGAACGAGTCGACTCCAGCGTGACGCACAGCTTGCTCGTGTTGAAGTGGAAGAAGCTCAGCTGTTCAAGGACCGATTGGCAGACCAGTTGCTGCAGATAATGCTGGCGAGCGAAAAGCTCAAAAACGAGCGGATGCAACAGCTCTTTGCGGAGGTTGATCAAAGCTGATAACTCAAACAAGCACACATATGGCTGTACTTGATAAACGTTGGAAGTATCTACTGTATTACTACCGATGTGGAAGCAGACACGCACTAGAGTAAAAGGCGAAAGACCTCACGAGCACTTCCTTGGTAACAAGAGAGCGCCTCTCCCCTTTCAAGCATGCTTGGTTCCGTGCTGTTGTATGTCCAGAGGTGATCACACGTGAGCTAGACCCTCTTGGCTTACTCGTCCTCCGTCACGACGTCAGCGTCAGCGAATTCGGCCGCCACAGCGGGCTCGGCAACAACGGGAGCCATGCCAGGGCCCCACGACGGGAGAGCAGCAGCGACGCCGCCAAGCGACGGGAAGGCGTCCTTGTCGCTGGCGTTGAACTTCTTGTTCTTGTTGCTCTTCTTCTTGGGAGAAGACACAGCCTTAGCCGGGGCAGCAGCCTCGACCGCAGCCTCAGCGGGCTTCTCATCCGTCGGGCGAGACGTCTGCTCGTTGAACCAGACCTTCTTGGCCTTCACGGCAGCCAGCGACTCCGATACGGCACCGACACCCGACGGCGGCATCAGGCCAATGGTGCTGAACGCCTCCATCTGCGCGAGCGGCAGGACTAGCTTGGCGGCCTTCTTCGACTTCTTGCCCTGACGGCCCTTCTTGCCCTTCTTACCAGCACCAAGCATCATGAAGTCCTCCTCCTTGCGCTGCAGCGGCTTCATGCCGTCGAGCTCCACGGGAGCAGCAGCGGTCTCGGCCTTCTCGTCCTGCTCCTCCTTGAGCTCCTTGGCGTAGGTCTTCTCCATGAAGCTCACGAGGGCGTCGCAGAGGTCCATCTCGTTCTGGTACGGGTGGATCTTGGCCATCTCCTTCTCGTAGTCGGCCAGCTTGGCCTCGTACTCGGCCTTACGGGCTTCCTCCTCCTTCTGGCGCTCGAGCTCCTTCTTCTTGCGCACCAGACGGATGTTGTTGTAGTACTTGTCGTTGGCCTCCTTGAACTCCTTGCGCAGAGCCTTGATGGCCGTGAACTTCTCGTCCAGCTGCTCCTTGATCTCCTTGCGCTCCTTGGCGAGCACGGGGAACTGGTCCTTCTTGTTCTCCTCCTCGTTGAGACGGTAGAGCTCGTCCAGCTCGGCCTTCTGGGCGTTGAGCTTCTCCTGCACGGCGTCGATCTCCTCGTTCTTCTTGGCCTGCAGGGCGCGGGTCTCCTTGATGCTCTCGTTCTGCTTGTCCACGACGCCCTGGTCGCCCGAGAAGGCGCTGACCTGGAGCTTCTGGGATTGCAGCTGCTCGATCTCCTTGATCACGCGCTTCTCCTCGTTGAGCGACATGGAGCTCGTCTCCTGCTTGTGCTTGAGCTCGGCAATGGCCTGCTCGAACTCCTGCTCCGAGCCGTACTTGAGGTTGGCGCGGGCGCTGCGCTGGTGCTTGATGGTCGAGTCCTTCTCGTCGCGGGTCTGACGCAGACGCGCCGTGATCTGGTTGCGCTGCTGGATCAGATTGTCCTTCTCTGCACGCAGCGCAGCGAACTTGGCCTTGGCCTCCTGGATCTGGCCGCCGTAGCCGCCGCGGTTCGTCTTGAGCGCGTCCATCTCGGCGCGGATGACGGTCGTGCGCGCCTGCAGCTTCTTGATGGCGGCGTCCAGCACGGCGATCTTGGCCTCATGCTCGGCCTTGTCGGGCTTGGGCAGGCGCTCGATCACGTCCGGGATCTCGAGCTCCTGCGGCTGCTCGGCGACGACAACGGGGACCTCTTCACTGCTCATGATCGATCGGGGAGGGATGACACACACACGGTCTCTTTGTGAGGGGGATTTTGACTGGCAGTTGACTGGCACCTGGTTTTGAAGGGGACCTCCCCTCTGGAAAGCGATACATCGGCATAAACGGGGACTGATCCACGTGGCAAATATCGCGTGGCGCACATAATGTAGCGTCAAGAACACAATGTATTCATGTGAAAAAGTGTAGCCATCTACCAGTTGAAGTGGGGTTCCATATCCCTCCGGGAGAGGACCTGGTGTATCGGAGACCATGGCGCAAGTGCCGCCATTGCCGCTGGAGACTGCGCGTCGTATCGCCCGCGCCGCATTGAGCTCGTTGGAGGTGACGCTGCGAGTGGACGAGGACGCCATCCAGCCGACGTTTTCGTGGGTCTATGTGGCTCTCCCAGCGCAACAGTTTGCAAACCACAATGGAGTTCGCAATATACGGGAAAGTTTGAGGGTGTTGACTGCATTGGCAGCGTGCAACGGCTTCTCGTTGAGTGAAAACCCAAAGTTCTGGAGCGAAATTTGGCCGCACGATCCGGAATACGAGCGACTGCAGCCTCACTGGGCGGTTAAGTGGAATCATTTGCATTTAAGAGGACGTCCGGTACCTTCGGATAGTGAACTCAAGTTCTTGTTCCCATTGGAGGGCACATACGTGGCAGGAAGAGCTCGTTATGAAACAATTGCGGCGGTGGAGGAACTTCTTTTAGTGAAAGAGTCGCAGGAGACTGAAAGTGCAGGCTTTCGGCTGACGATTGACATTTTGAACAGACATATTCAAGAAGACAAGTGGCCGCTATCGGTTTTGTGTGGGGTGGAGTCTCTGTGTGGAGATGGCAACAGATGGAATCGTCTGTGTAGTACTGTGGAGAGCCGACAAAAGGATCGGATGACCAAGATGTGGATGCCGTTTCAGCTGACGGAATGCATTTTGTCGGCAAAGGAGTGTTTGAGGAACTCGAGTGTTTTGAAGGATGCGGCTACTGTTTTTCAGATGCGAGCTGCCGTTCCGGTGAAGGAGATGAAACTCGATTTCGGATGGAGCGTACTGGAGAAAAGCTGGGAAAAAAGACTTCCAGGGTTTAGACAGCTTCTGTGGAATGTGGTGAATGCATCAGAGGTGCCAGGTGGACTTCGCGTTTTACACCTCACAGGTCGATGTATCACCGATACATCATATTTTAGCGCATTGTTTTCAGCGCTCCCATATATCGAGGGACTTCAAGAGCTCCGTCTCGAGGTCCGACCGATTGTACAGCATGACACGCGGAAACTGTTCTGGCATTGGCTGGCACTAGCTGTGTTTCACCCACAGTCAAACGTACCAATCCAACATCTCGATTTATCGCAGTGTGGCGTTTCTGTAGGAGATGTTGGGGTAGTCATTGATGTGATGGACAACGAATGGAACTCTGCCATGCTGTTGCTGCTCAACTACGAGTACGACTTGAGCTTTTCAGCTCCCACAGACGGTGGTCTTTCTACTGCCGTTGTGCAAGCAAACACAAGGGTGGAGGTTGAGCCTGCACATCGACTTTTCTCAAAGCCGCTGGTGGTTTTAAAGCGGCAAGAGCAGTTTATGGTGCTGAACTCGAGCTCTGAGTGGGTGTGCGTGTACGTTCCTGGACTCGGACGCGGATTCATCCAGCGTCAATCCGTCGTATCGACTTCAAGACATCCAACTTTTCCTTCATCACAGAATTCTGGTCTCAAGTCTTTAACGTTGAAGACAACAAAAATATGGCCTACTATGGCACTACTGCAAAAGATAGGGGCTCACCTCGAGCGACTGAATTTGGAATGCGAGGCGTTCACTAATTTGCATCTCAATGAGTTAATTGATAGCTGCCCAAGGTTAACTCATTTGACGCTGCGGTCGACACAACTCGATGATTTCTCATCGTTTGTCGATGCTTCGGCTGCGGGGATATGCAAGGTCACGACGTTGCATCTCTTGACGCGAACGATAACCCCATCATGCGTGGACCATTTCGTCAAGGTATTTTCAAATCCAGCCTTGGCAAGCAAATCCTGTTTCCGAGAACTGCAACTACAAACGGGTTTTCTGAAGCGATCGGATCTAAATGGTTTGCTCACACTTTTGCAGGAGAATCGGACTCTGCGCAGCGTTCGCATTAAGGTTGCTTTCGACTTGTTTGACGAGTTCATGCCTCGCTTTTTGGCCCACCGTGGCGATTGGCTTCGCGGTGGTCAAGAAACCAAGCAGAAACTTGCTTTTCTGAGCGTAATTAGCGCCACTGGAGTTGACGGGGGCGTGATGCAAAAAATTGATGCCACGATACTGAGCAGAATTTTTGAGTATACTTTCGACGGGGAGAGGTTTATATCGCTGGACGAGTACACAGATATGATGACCATTCAAGACATTGGGAGACGCGCCAATGCCGCTTGAGATGGCTTGCTATTGTTCTCGTGGTCTGGAATAAGCATCGATGTCCGCATCAGAGAGTCAAGAGATGAGCTTTATTGTTCTCAAATGAGAGGGTGGAATCAACCACTGCGAATACATCGTCGGCTCATATAAACTGTAGACTTCGCTGATTTTGTCATGATTTTCAATCTGGAACATTTAACTCTGGGAATCCTGCTCTCGTCTTGCAAAATGCAGTAGAATTCGCAACAATTGATGTAGTGATCGAGCCTACTCAGCGCCATATTGAGCGGTGATATAATACATTGAGCAAGACGTCTCCAACTGAAGCGCAGGTTGCGCGAAGGTCGCGCCATGCAATTATCGTTAAAACATATTCTAGTTATAACTCCTCTAAAACCGTTTTAACTACGTTTAGCTCACATAAGTAAACCATGGCCAACGATGCCCCGAGCCGCAAGTCGCGGCGCTCCGACGGCTTCTCGCGTCGCCGGCGCCGCGCCGACAGCGACGAGGACGCGCCCTCTGCTTCCCAAGACGCCGACCATCACTCCAACGTCGAGATCGTCCACGACTTCCGCTCCAAGCGCGCGCTAGAGGCCGAGCAAGACGAGTCCCAAGTGTCTCCGGAAGAGCGCGAGCGATTACGCGACCGCGAGGAGCGCGACGCCTTCGCCGAGCGATTGCGTCAACGGGACGAGGACCGCACGAAGCGCAAGCGCAAGGCGGGGGATATTGAAGGCCCAGAAGCCGCGGGAGGACTCACCAGTGACGAGATCAAGCAACTGGCCAAGCGAGGAGCTGTCAATGGCGACCAGAGCGCGCTCAGTGACAAGTTACGGAGACTTCGGGAGCTCAGTAGACAAGAGTACCTTAAAAAGAGGGAGGAGAAGGAGCTGGAGCTGCTGGAGTTCCAATTGAAGGACGAGGACGTGCTCTTTGAGGACGGCAAGAGGTCCAGGAAGGAGAAGGAGCAGCTGGAGCTTAATAAGAGGATCTTAGAGACGGCCAAAGCCAGATCCAAGAAGGAGAAAGTGGACGGGTACCAGATCCCAGACTCGTACGAAGAAGTGGACGACGAAGGCAACAGGATCCGGAAGAAGGAGGACTTGTTGACGGACAGGTATGAGGAGGAGGAAGTGTTCCATACTGAACAGGAAGCGTGGGAGGAGACGCAGGTGAAGATGGCCACGAGCAGGTTCGGAGCCAAGGATAAACACAAGCACAGAGAGACCAAGGAAGAGGACGAGTTCATGTTTGACGACCAGATTGACTTTATCTCGCAGCAAATGCTGTCGGGACATCATGTGAGTGATGAAGATGTCAAGGAGGCGAGGAAGAAGATGGAGCAGGCGAAACACTTGAGCATCCAGGAAGGAAGGAAGCAGTTGCCCGTGTACCCGTACCGTGAATCACTTCTCGAAGCGATCCGGAATTACCCAGTTATCATCATCGAGGGAGAAACGGGATCGGGCAAGACAACCCAGATTCCACAGTATCTGCACGAAGTTGGATACTCGGAGCTGGGTATTATTGGATGTACGCAACCTCGACGTGTTGCTGCGATGAGTGTTGCAGCTCGAGTGGCGCAGGAGATGGATGTGAAGTTGGGTAACGAAGTGGGTTACTCGATCCGTTTCGAAGACTGCACCAGTGACAAGACAGTGATTAAGTACATGACGGATGGTATGCTGCTGCGTGAGTTCCTGACCGAGCCGGATCTAAAGACCTACAGCGTCATGATCATTGATGAGGCCCACGAGCGCACCCTCAGTACGGATATATTATTCGGGCTAATCAAGGATATTTCGCGCTTCCGTGACGACATCAAGATCATTGTGGCTAGTGCGACGTTGGATGCGACTAAATTCAGCGCCTACTTTGATGATGCCCCCATTTTCAAGATTCCTGGACGCATGTTCCCTGTCGATATTCTATACACGAAGGCTCCCGAAGCAGACTACCTGGATGCAGCCATCGTGACTGTGCTTCAGATCCATATCACCCAGCCACTGGGCGACATCCTCGTATTCTTCACTGGCCAAGAGGAAATTGAAGCAGCCGAAGAGATATTATTACAACGCACCCGTGGTCTTGGATCTCGAATACGCGAGCTGCTGATTCGACCGATCTACGCGACGTTGCCATCGGAGCGGCAGGCCCAGGTGTTTGAGCCGACGCCGGAAGGCGCTCGCAAAGTGGTGCTGAGTACGAATATTGCCGAAACATCGCTGACCATTGCAGGAATATGCTACGTGATCGATACGGGCTTTTGCAAGCAGACAAACTACAACGCACAGACGGGCATGGAGTCTCTGCTAGTTGCCCCAGTCTCCCAAGCTATGGCTAACCAGCGTGCTGGTCGCGCAGGCCGTACTGCTCCTGGCAAATGCTTCCGTTTGTACACTGCGTGGTCGTACAAAAATGAGCTGGACGAGAACACAGTACCAGAAATTCAGCGTACCAACCTCGCCAGCGTGGTGCTGCTCATGAAGTCGCTTGGCATTAATGACTTGCTGCACTTTGACTTCATGGATCCTCCGCCAGAGAAGGCTCTTATTCGCTCTCTTGAGCAGCTTTACGCTCTTGGTGCACTGAACGGCATGGGTGAACTCACAAAGCTCGGGCGCCGTATGGCCGAGTTCCCGTTGGACCCGATGATGTCAAAGGCACTCCTCGCCTCCGAGAAGTTTGGCTGCACAGAGGAAGTAATGACAATCTGCGCCATGCTAAGCGTGAACAACTCGATCTTCTACCGTCCGAAGGATAAGGCTGTCCATGCGGATAACGCGCGGCTCAACTTTGCGCGTGGCGGTGGTGGCGATCACATTACACTGATGAACGTCTACAACCAGTGGGTCGAAGCGAACTACTCAACGCAATGGACGTACGAGAATTTCGTGATCATGCGCTCACTGAAGACCGCGCGCGACGTGCGGGAGCAGCTCGAAGGACTTTGCGATCGCGTGGAGCTCGAGAAGACGAGCAACCGCAGCGACCACGAGCCGATCCGCAAGGCGATCTGTGCAGGCTACTTCTACAACACGGCCAAGCTGGACAACTCGGGTCACTACAAGACGGTTAAGAAGGCGCAGTCCGTGTACATCCACCCGAGCTCGTGCCTCATTAAGCTGGAGGACGTTCCGCGGTGGGTCGTGTACCACGAGCTGGCATACACGACGAAAGAGTACATGCGCAACGTGATCCCAATCAAATCCGAGTGGCTAATGGAGCTCGCGCCGCATTATTATAAAACCAAGGAAGTTGAGGACGCTCGCACCAAGAAGATGCCCAAGGCCGTTGGGCGAGCAGGCTAAGCGGAATACAGTAGCTAGGTCGGTGGGTTCAGGAGCTCAGTTCAATGACAAGTCAACTGCTTATGGCGAGTCTCCGTTGGCATCATCACCGTTGAAACCAGCTTCAAGTTATAGCAGCCGCCCTTTGGATCGGGGTGTATCTCCGGCAAAGTCTCCATTATCCAACGTTCCGGTTCGAGCCCACGTCGCTCACGTCAAGATGCTGCCGATCGCTACGCTCGTCGAGAAATCGTCTGTGACCATCGGTGGGCTGGTCTTGTTGTCTGTGGCGCTAACGATGTGGCACAAGAAGAGAATCGACGATGAGAAAACCAAAGTGCACCGTCCGGACTCGACGCTCCCACTGCTGGAGAACACGCTGGACCTCATCATCCATGGTGGAGTGAAAGGAGATCTGCACGACTTCACCACGCAACAGGCCAAGCAGTTCAACGCTGAGCCAGTTTTCATTCGGGCGCTGGGTATTCCACTCAACATCATGCTGTTCACACCTGAGGCGTTCGAAGACGTGCTGAAGACGCAATTCCACAACTTCGACAAAGGTCCGTTCATGTGTGAGAACTTGAGGGACCTCCTTGGTGATGGCATCTTCGCTGTTGACGGGGACAAGTGGGTGCACCAACGCAAGACGGCGAGTAACCTGTTTACGATGAGAGCCCTGAGAGATTCCATGACGGTTGTTATCCAACGTCACGCGCTCGTGCTTCACGACATCCTGCAGCGTGCTAGTGACAATGGAGATACACTGGATCTGTTCAAACTCTTCAATTTGTTCACGATTGAGGCGTTCACAGAGATCGGATTCGGAGTGCATATGGGGTGTCTTGATTCAGACCAAGAGCATCCGTTCCAGAAAGCGTTCGACCGTGCGCAGCGCGCAATTCAGTTCCGCTTTACTCGACCGGGCTGGTTCTGGAAGACTCAACGGTGGCTCCGTGTGGGGGTCGAGGGGCAGCTTCGTCGCGATATTCAAGTGATTGACAGGACGGTGCTGGAGATAGCTGAGATGGCGTTGAAACAACGATCGCAGAGAGTTGACCACGCCGATGAAGGTGTTCAAGCTGATAGCCGCCGGAAGGGAGGTGACATTGTGTCTCTTTTCCTTGACAGTGCTGGGAGTTCTGATGAGAAGCAGTTCGACCCAAAGTACTTGCGTGATATCGTCGTGAATTTCCTCATCGCTGGCCGTGACACCACCGCCCAGGCACTGAGCTGGTTCTTCTTTAACCTGTCTCAGAATCCCCATGTGGAGGCTGTCATTCGTAAAGAGATTGCAGAGAAGCTGCCAATTGCTGGAGGCAACGGAGCAGACAACGCCAGCAGCGCTACGATGGAGGATGTGAACCAACTCGTGTATCTGGAAGCTGCACTAAAGGAAGCGCTTCGTCTTCACCCGTCCGTCCCTATCGAACCCAAGCAAAGTGTGCAAGACACCACGCTATCTGATGGAACTTTCGTCCCCGCGGGCTCAGCAATTGGTCTAGCAAACTACGCGATGGCCCGAATGACTCAAGTCTGGGGTCCTGACGCCGAGGAATTCAAACCTGAACGATGGATTAATCCCACGACCGGCAAGCTGATCCCTGTGTCGGCTTACAAGTTTACCTCTTTCAATGCCGGTCCTCGAATGTGCCTCGGAATGAACTTGGCCATGCTCGAAATGAAGTTGGTGGTGTCAGGACTGCTGAGTAAGTTCCATATCGAGGTGCTGAATCCGGAGAGCGTGAAGTATGATCTATCGATAACACTGCCAGTGAAAGGAGCTCTCAACGTGGAGGTGTCGACTACTCCTCCGCCATCCAGTCCGGAATATGCGTAAGGTTCGCACTCGTAAAGAAAAGCGAACTCCTCAGCGAAGGGCTTCTTAGGTTCACGGATAATGTGCAAGGCACTTGGGTTTGCTAGCATGATGTAAAAGCATGATGATTGTTTTGTTAACGAGTTTGATCGGCGTGAGAGCTGCCTGGATCGACAGAGAGGCAGCATCAGTCTTGGATAACACCTTCTCTCTTAGACCACCGATATCTTGGCATTGAGCGCTCCTTTCACTGGCAGTGTGAACGAGATGCCGTACGTCACCGTCTCGGGACTCTCGAGCTCAACATGGTACTTACTCAAAAGAGATGCCACGATCAACTTCATCTCAAGCATCGCGAGGTTCTTGCCGAGACACAGACGTGGGCCTGCATTGAACGCCACGAACTGGTAGGCCGACACGGAGATCAGCTTTCCTGTTTCCGAATCGATCCATCGCTCTGGCTTAAATTCTGCTGCATCGGGACCCCACACATGAGGCATTCGTCCTAGAGCATACATTGGCAACCCAGCCATCGCTCCTGCTGCAATGAAAGTGTCATCCGAAAGCACAGCGTCTTGAACTGCTTGTTTGCTCACGATAGGAACCGACGGATACAATCGCAGAGTTTCTCTCAATTCAGCTTCGACGTACGTGAGGTTTCCAACCTCGTCCATCGACGGACTGCACTGGCCATTGAAAAGCTGAGGAAGTTTTGCTAGCAGCTCCGAGCGGATCTTGGTCTCCACTTGTTTGTTTTGACTGAGGCAGTAGAAGAACCAGCTAAGCGCTTGCGCCGTGGTGTCACGACCGGCGATGATGAAGTTGACGACGATATCCCGGAAGTACGTGGGGTCAAAGCAGTTTTCATCCACGTCGTTCGACTTGTTCAGGTCGTCGAGAAACAGGGAGACAATATCCACTGCGTCTTCATCGTTTTGCTTCGATACACCCTTCGCACGGTGTTGAAGTGTCTTCGTCACGATGTCGAAGATGGTTGAGTTGATCACGTTCAGATCTTGCTGCAGTTTTCCCTCTGCACCCAAGCCCAGCAATCGCTGCGTCTTCCAGAACCAACTAGGACGGACAAAGCGGAAGGCCAGAAAGTGTTGACTGCGGTCAAACGCTGTTTGGAACGGATGCTCCTTGTCCGAATCAAGCAGTTCATCTCCTACGCGCGGTGGCAACGAGGTGGGAATCCTGCAAACTTTAATACCCTGACTAATCGACAGCGTGATTTCGCATGAGCACCGGTGAGGCGCGGTTGATATTATATAACCTCTTTGGGATTTAATTTATCCTGTGGAGGTTGACCCATCCAATAGTTTGATGGTTGATTACCTCTATAACTGCATTGCAAGACACGCTACATCCGAGCAACTTGATGAAAATCTGCGCTGGTGTGCAGCTGTCCGGCAGATTCTCGTCGGCGCGACTACCGGTTGTTCTACCTGTAGTCGCGGTGATGGCCACCAAGATCATGCGTACTCCTGCAATATCGTCTTTTAGAGCGGCAAGATAAAATGCCATTAGCATTTGCGAGTGCGTGGATACTGTGGGTAGTCGGTGGATCTTGTACAGTATATCGCTTTCTCACAAAAATAGGTCTTGGTGACTGAAATTATAAATGAAATTTGGAACGTGGTGCTACGATCTTGTCCTCGGTTTCACGGGTAATGCCCCCATAATAAAACCCAGACCTGTTCGTGCGCGCACCGCTTAATCTTGACCTCTCAATCCGTATATAAACGGGGTCGCAGGAGTCCGAACTACTAGGATTTTTACTGGGATAGCAGTACGCCGAAGGTGGCTGTGGCCCAGCCCAACACAGGTTAATTAGGCGCGGTAACTGAAGCCGGTAAACTGAAGCCGGTAACTGAAGCCGGTTACTGACATGTACTGGCATGTGGGGCCAGCTGCTGTGCTGTCTCGACAAGAAGAAGAGCGGCAAGAAGAAGATGGTTGATTGAAGGGCTTGGCCGGAGTGCGAGCCTGCAGATTGAAGGGCTTGTCCGCATGCGAGGAAGGGGCGCTCTGCTAAACATGCATCACTCGTGGAGCGTGGCAAACCCAACATGGACGAGGGGAGGTTCGAGTGGCTCGAGGGCGGTAGCTTAACAAGCAGTGCGCCGCTCGTTGAAAACGTTCAGGAAAGACACAATGCGCAACAGCGAGCGCGGCGTGCGCGTCGAGACCCTTCTGCCATCAGCGCCGAAGCTTTGAGGGAGAGACGTAATGCGCAACAGCGCGAGCGGCGCGCTCGTCAGCGGGCGGTTGCGACTGGCGCTGGTGAGAGCACCATTGTGGCCGATACCGGCTCTGCTAGAGAGAGGCGGAATGCGCAGCAAAGGGAGCGGCGCACTCGCCTGCCGCGGTTGCCACCGGGGTCCCCGACACCGGAGGTGTTCGAGATGCACAACGAGAGAAGCAGCAACAAGATGCAGCAGCTTGCCGCGCACTGGATATTGAAATCCGAGAAGAGTTGAGCTCGCGGATACTCGTCGCTAATAGGGTGACTGAAGCAGAGATACAATGGATGGCATGAAGGCTACGCGAGGCTGGGATAGGACTATAAAGTTAGACTAAGCCCAAACTTTGGCGTAGTCTCGGTGCGTAGCCCCTGTAGTTTTTGACAGGTAATCCCTTTATACCGAGACGAACGCATCTCCTGCGCCTGCTTCGCAGCCGCAGCATCTGCACAGGTTTCGGGCAAATTCAGTTAGCCAGCCTAGTGGAGCTCTAATTCAGTTTTGCCTAGAACTAGCTACCGGTACGCGTAGTCACTGGTCATCTAACTGACGATCTCCGTAAGAAATATCAGCATCATTCTCATTGTATTGCCTCGATCCTCTAACGTCACTCTAGATGATTCCTTACATCAATCTTGATCAACCACAGTCTCCGCACTCGACTATATGTATGGAAACACAAATTTGTACCGATGTGCCGGTACAGTGGCCGTCGCACCGCCGTTACAAATAAACCTGGGAGGGCTGGGCTGTATACAGCACTTCGTTGCTTCCTATCCCAGTAAAAAGCCTGCATTTTTTGCAAGACCTGCGTCCTTGCTCTTGCATATTATCATTGCTGCGGAGTAGACCCTGACTCGTTTATTTTCGGTGACAAGCAAGTTGCCGGGGAGTTCGATGCGGCACGCTTACGAATTGCGAAACTGCTGGATGATTATCCGAGGCCTAGTGATATTGCAAGTTGTCAGCGATCCGTTGAGGGTTTGGCGTCAGAATCAACCTCAATATGGGCTTGCGCATCCTGTGGGCGTGTTCTGCTTGAGAATACAATGGGGCGGGTCTATTTTGCCTCGCTTGAGGATCTGCGACCTTCAGTGAAGCTTACAGATGAAGAGCTGGATGAGATCTACCAAGATGCACCGTACACAATGGTGCGGCGGTACAGAAACTTTTGTACGTTGGAGACGAAGTTTTTTATTTGATTCCCGAGCTTGTAAGAGACTTGGTATATGGTAACTCATATACTAGCAGTTACGGATAATCCGGAATTTCTTTAGGATTTAAAGGGTTAACAAAAGCTAGTATTTAGCCAATAATTATTAGTTCTAATTCTGCGGGAGTGTAATTTATCCCAAAATCGTAATTTACATTTGTGCACATTTTTGGCATTTGGGTAGCGGTAGGTTTTTGGGGAATAAAAATCGTGCACTCCTTTTCCGGCCCCCGCTGTAAGAACGATCGAGGACGGCGTGCTCCGCTGGACAAGCCCTTCCTTGGAGCCTCAGCTTAAGAAATTCTAGTTTTTTAGCGAGCCTCTTGCCACGTTTTTACACACCGCGCTGTTTCCGTAATCGGAATATCCCTGATTTTTTGAGTGGATGTTTTGTTGACGCAAGCAGGGGGGCGATAGCTGCAAGCGATTTCCCGAAAATCCGAGCCAGGTGCTGTTGCAGCGCCGCCCAGCCTCGGCAGTCAAACCGCCGATTCGGCGGTTTCCGTGCTGATGACGCGGATTGCGCGATCGGGCGTCGAACAGCGAGTGGCTCGGACTTCGTAAACAATCCAGGATTTTATCCCGGCAGACTTCGCCCCCCGAATCTTGCAGCTACCTCCGCCGCGCTCCGCGTCTTTTTTATGCATTTTGTGGCGCGCCATGGCTGTTTTATGTGTTTTATGGCATGTTAAATGTGGCAAAATGGTTGTCAGGATCTGGGGTTTTAGTTTTCATAGCCAGCTCACAATGGCAAGTGGGTCGCTACTGACGCAGGGTCTGGAGTCGCTGGGCAGCAAGTCCAAGGCCATTCGCAGCAAACTCAACGAGTTGTACGAACTGGACGAGACGAGGAAGTGGTGATAAGTGCTAAACACCCAAAACTGTCCTGCGCACTCAAACCAAAAGTGGAAGAACATAAGCGCAGCTCGAAGTTTTCGTACTATCAGAACGTGGACACGGTCAGCTACTCACTATGGGCCTGGAGATGGCCACAATGGGAGAAACATATCGACTGGATGGAGCTGAACGGTAGTACTGTACCCGTGTTTAATGTCTTCAGTTGTGTAGGCCTGACATGTGAGTTACTTGGCTGCTATCGGAATTAACATGCCGTTGGCATTCATGGGTCAGGAGAAGTGTGGCCAAATACCTTTCACAAGTACTACAACGTGAGTTACGAGGGACTCGGGAAGTTTTTCGCCGGCTCAGCATTTTTATCCTGGGGACGAATGGGTAAGTTGCGTGGCAGTTGGGTGAAAGGACCTCTACCCCAAGCATTCATCGTCAATCAGTATGAGCTTCAGCTACCAACTCTGAAGCGTATGCGCAAGTTTGGCATGATCCCAGCGTTGCCAGCTTTTGCTGGACACGTTCCGGAAGATTTGAAGCTCACCTTGCCGAAAGCGAATTTTACGCGGCAACTTCTCGGATGAGCATTGTTGTGCTTACATGGTTGAGCCAACTGATCAGTTGTATCGTGAGATTGGTAAGGTTTTCCTCGAGGAGCAACGTGCCCTTTACAACTACACCTCATCTCTGTATCAATGCGACACCTTCATGGAGATGATGCCGGAATTTACGAACCTGGACGAGCTGAAGAGTGCCGCTCGCGCTGTGATTGATGGTATGAAGGCAGCGGATCCCGACGCCGTTTGGCTCATGCAGGGGTGGCCATTTGTGGACGATCCGCACTACTGGACTAGGCCTCGCGTGAAAGCGTACCTCGATGGTGTGCCAACAGAAAAACTGATTGTCCTCGACTTCTACAGCGAATCGGTGCCAATTTGGAACAAGATGGACAACTACTTCGGCAAGAATTGGTTTTACTGTGTACTGCACAACTTTGGCGGAAACACCGGACTGCGTGGAGATTTGCCAACACTGGGCACAGCACCCGTCTTAGCCAATCGCGCAGGCAACGGCACGATGGTCGGTGTAGGCTTGACCATGGAGGGCATCTTCCAGAACTATGTGGTGTATGACCTTACGCTGCACATGGCGTGGGTGGATACACCTCTCGAAATGAAAACGTGGGTGCCACAGTTTGCGGCTACGCGTTACCATTCTCGAAATGAACATGTTATACGAGCTTGGAACTACCTCTCTTGGTCAGTCTACAATCGAACGGGAGCGTACGGTGGTGTCACCAAGAGCCTGGTTTGCTTGATTCCACACTGGAGACTTTTGTACGACAGGTTCCAACCAACGCTTATCAAGTACGACCCGAAGGATGTCATTCTCGCATGGAAGGAACTTTTGCTTGCTGGGGAGGAGCTGCATGAGGTGGATACGTACCGACACGACCTAGTGGATGTCACGAAACAATTCCTGAGTAACAAACTCTTGGAACAGTATATCTATTTGAAAGATATTTACCATGCCCAAGTCGTGCAATCGCATCAAGTATGTGGGCAAACAAAGGCCATGCTCGCCACGATGGAGCATCTGGAGGAGATTCTCGCCACAAACGAAGACTTTCTGCTTGGAAACTGGATTGGTAATGCACTAGCGCTCGCTGGGGACTTGAGCGCTGGTGATGACTCGTTTTCTCGGACAGAACTACAAGAATAGTACGAATACGAAGCACGAAACCAGGTGACGCGCTGGGGTGACAATAACAATGAAACGATTCACGACTACGCTGGGAAGAAATGGACTGGACTTGTGAAAGGACACTATTTGCCTCGCTGGACCATGTGGCTCACTGAAGTCTGCCAGGCATACACGGATGGACGTGAAATGGACGCCACGGCGCTAAAGGAGAAACGCATTGCGTTCGAGTTAAAATGGCAGCTTAGCCATGAGTCGTACCCAACTAAGACAGTTGGAGATTCGCTTGCAGTTTCCAAGCGTTTGTACAGCGAGTACATTGACACCAACGTCGTCGTTCCATGGGATTTCTTTGCGATCAACACAGCGACATCATAAATGGAACTCGAATGACCCCTTTGTAGCCGACCTGCGACTCAAGTGGAAGTGGCGTTGAAAGAGACTAGCAGTCGGCTTGCATGTTTAGCATTGTGTATATTTTCATTGCATAAAAATGATTGGGCTTCATGGTAGTTTTCGTGTACGGACTTTAAGTTTAACTTCCTCACTCTCTTGGATGAGCTCTTTACTTTCTTTAGAGCCAACTAAGCTCCTCAGTGAGCACCACCTCATCGCCGTTTTCAACGTTAAGCTTGAGGAGAACTATTTCTTGACGAAGTGCTCCGCGGGGTGTTAACACTGGGGGTGGTGTTGTACATGTATTACATGTACAGTACTACTGTAGTAAAATTGTCAAGAAATATATAATACTTCGAAGTAATGTGTTCTTCTGTAAATTCCTTCAAATTAACTACTCCTCTTACTACTACATGTAGTAGTATTACTTAGTACTGTACATGTACATGTACTTCGAAGAAAACGTGTGTTCTTTATTCAAATTGACTAATCCTACTACATGTACGTAGTATTCCAGAAAATGAAGTACTCAGTACTGTAATACTTCGTCCCAGTACGTAATGCTAGATGCAAATAATCAGGCATGCCTGTGTTTCTTGCGCACACCCTTGCCCTGCGACTCCTGCTCAGCTTCACGTTCAATTCGTGACAGAAGCTGTAGCGCTTCGTCTGCCGTCGGCCGAGCAATCGGGTCTGTGTTCATCAGCCGATCTAGGAAAAGACCTCTTTCGGGTACAGCAATCCATTCCTGTTCAATCTTACTTGTCTTCACCAGGTACCCCACGGCCCATAAGTCAACGGCAGTCGTGTGAAATCCACCTTCCACAAAAATCTCTGAAGCGTGCTCGTCGTGCGTCAAGTGATCGCCGCTGGGATAGTTCTGTGGACTTTGAGCTGCATCAGCGAAGTCGATCAAATACCATTCAACGCGGTCGATCCGCTTGATCACGTTAGACCAGCGGATGTCTCTGTGCATCCACCCATTGCGATGGAGGACTACAAGGGCCTCGAGAACGTTCCTGAGCGCGACGAACAGCTCACTCAAACTGCATGGCTTCATCTCAATGCCGCGGGGCATAAGTGTCAACCTCAATTGGTCCGAATCCACCGTGACAACGGCATCGGCACAAGGAATCCCAAAAGGCTTCAAGGAGTCGTAGATCAGCTTCACGCGACGATACTCTTCTTGTGTACAAAAGATCTTATCTACGAAAGTCGGACTCAATCGCACCTTGACGCCGTTGCCGCGGTGGATGTCCATGAACTCGGTTCCTGCCGAAGCCGGACAGTTTCGCACAATTACCGGGAAAAGCAGACACAAATTCAAAAGTGCCAGTACAAGTCGAAAACGCTCCGGCGCTTGCTGCAAGTTAAACCCCCCAATACGGTGGGTTTTAACGATGTTTTTAGGATCTTCCTCGTCGTCACGCTTCTCCACGACATCTTGATAGATAGCAAATAATTCTAGCTCGAAGCCCGATGCAGCATAGCCAAATATATACGGCACTCCACCGTAAGACCACACCAGCTTTTTAGAAAGCTCCTCACGAGGCACAGTGATAGAAGTTCGAGGTTCTTTCTCCTCACCACGAAATACAAAAACATGATCCAAAGCAAACAAAAAGTCGGGTCGCTTCAAACCTGACGAGGACTTCCTGCTCGAATCCCGGTTGACGTAAGCACGATGAAACACAAACCCGAGCACCACACGGATTATTGAATCCCAGAAATAATGGAATGCACTTCTGTGGCGTCCCCATCCACCTGCGGGTACAGGAACGCATTGCTAAATACCGAACGTTCTAAGTGTTGGCACGGCGAAACGTCGTTTACCTCGAACAGCTTATCCCGAAGGACTTGTCCTAGTATCACTGGACTCGACCAAGCTTGAAGCACGGACTGCGGTAACCCAATCTTCACAGGGAGAGGTAGCCCAATAAATTCATTTAGATCTCCGCGTGTCGGCAGTGACGTGATGTTCGCAACTTCGTTATGTAGAAATCTCGTCAACCATAAGTCCGTCCCATCAGAAATAGGCGCACTACTTGTCCCAGGAGGCAACGCCACCAGCACGTGAATTTGTCTCGACTGTGGAGTGGGCAGGTGGTTTGCGTCGAATACGTCTTTAATTGTCCAGTTCGCTGTCATCTTGTCTCCATTAATCAGCTCTTGGACATTGGGATGGATCCTCCCTTCCTCCAACTCGAGCACACCAGGGTCGTCATTTTGCAGCCATCCCCCGTCCTTCTTCTTCGCCAGGAAGAGCTGCAGTTTGTCTGCATCGACATCCTTCAAGTCGTTCGGCTTCTCCACCTTGATCGCCTTCTTCAGGTCATCCACTGAGTCGCTCTCGTCCACTCGCACGGAGAAAGCGCTTCCAGCCACACCAACAATCGCACAGAAGAGCTTCACCATCTTTCCTCGAGGCGGCGGATTCTGGAATGATGAAGAAAGAGGGAGAGAATTTCTGGCGTACTTAAGCGGAAAAGAAGGCGTGTCACATAGACTTCCAACAAATGATGAGACGCCACGTATGTCGAGTGGTAAATTGGTAGATTGGCAGAAAAAACTGGACCGAATTAGATAGACCAGTTTTTAGGCCGCGTAGCCGCAGCAAACCCGCGCGGGGTGCCAGCGAAGCAGGGCCGCGCGGTATTTATTTAGGCGGGCCCAGCGCCGAGCTCCCCAGCGAGCCGAGCACTGTTCTCGGTCGGAGTTAGAATCTTTATATGCAGCGACTGCATTTGTGACGCGGAGCGGAGCAAATCCTTTACGCCTGGGATGACATCCGGCCCCGTCCCGTCTGACATTTGATGTGATGGACATTTATCCAAAAAAAATGTATTCAATTTCTGTGTGCTCCACACGAGACGGTGTACGCAGCCTGTGCCCATTTGATCTACCCCCAAAACCACTGTCTGTCAGTCCGTCCGTCTATCCGTGACTCCGTTCAACGTCTTAGCGCATAAACCTCTGTTGTTGCCTGGCTGGGCGGCGCTTTTCTAATAGTGTACTCACGACGCTACAGCCTGGCGACAATCGTTTTTGGTAGCTACCGCTCAAGACGAACCCTAACCCGCTTCTAGAAGCGATGACATCTTCCATGGCTGATCACCTCCGCTAGCAGGACTACTTGTGCCAGCGTCGCTCGACAGCTTCTCTGCTGGTTGAACCGCGCATCTCTGATGAGGGTGCTGCCCGCCTAATGGAGGCATTCGAACGAAACGAGACGTCGGCGAAGGAATACCTGTCGCTTGTTACGAGCGAACGGCAATTTACGCCTCGCACGACAACTCATGTGGTTGTGATTGAAACTGGAACCTATTGCTCAACATCGCCAGTCCCTGTTATCCTGAAGTCATTTCTTCACGACAACGGAAATGCTGTTGTTGGTGAGCTACTTAAGCGCCGTGATGGAGAAAATCCCCTCTGGAGACATTCTCATTCATGTCCAGGCGTCGGATGCTGAGAACAAGCTCGCTGACCAAGAAGTGATGCTACTGGGCAGGAAGTTCAAGATCAAGAAACAATCCCCTTTCCTGAACAAGTTTTACCTTGATGTGTCAGGGATTTGCACGTCGGAGATTGCGAACGCAATTTCTTGGGGCTTAGTGATGTTGGTGCTCGTCCGATGTTCTTTACCCCCCCCCCGTGATGTCAACTTGGGGGCTCAAGTGGCCACACCGACTTGGCGTTTCTACTTTGACAAGGAAACAGCGCCTCAATGCCTCATGGCGCATGGATTTGTGAATCAACTTACCCTGGATGGGAAGTTCTATGTCGCCTGCGGAAAACGCTCGACAGCGCCACCTGAACGTGCCTCGGGGTACAGGAAATCCCGCTATTTGGTGCAGTTACCAAGCGCAGCTCAAATGGAGGCTTATCACCACCACAGTGCATCCTCTTCGCCAAGTGATGCCAATAGAGCCCTGGAATCAGATGTTCTTCGGAGCAAGTTAGCAGCACGCAAGAAAATGTTTCACTGCATCCAGCAGCGATAGCACCGATGAATGGTTTGCGAAACGCAACAGAAGACCCCTTGCATGATTCACCTGAGCGTGCAGGTGCGCCTGTGGCATCTCGCTCGCGTGAGCGCTCGTGGACAACTGTGCACTCGGAGCATGTGGACAGTTCAGGTACGAACTAGCCACAAAGCTTGGGCAATATGCATCATGACTGGTCGCAGGAAGACTTGCCCGTGGAGATGGATGTTGATCTGAGTGAAGATGAGGATGTTGACATGCTACGAAACATTGAGAGGGATTCAAACGATGCGTCCATCGCTCCGTTGACGAAAATCCTTATGAAGCCTTGTCTTCATTGGTGGATTGCACCTTTGATACTTTTGAACCGGAGGTGGCGTCGGACAAAATTCCAGGTGTTCTCATAGTTCCGAGCTTGAAAATCAACAAGACTGCTGGTGCTCAGGCGGAAATGGAACCATTACCGACTAAGAAACGAGCAACTATTTTACCCGAGAATTCGCAGGTAGCAAATTTTGGAAAACGAGGCATTTTTTACGTCAGAAGAAGAACTGTCTGGAGACGCGCGAGGACAGGGTGGAGCAAAATTTGCAGCACTTGGACCAAGTGATCTCTCTAACGCAATCCAAGAACATGGACCTTGTCGTTCGGTCGATAAGAACGTTTCCTCTCGCGTATCGATTGCGTATTGCAATGACCTGATTCACGATGGTAAGAACTCCCCAAGGAGCTTGCAGAAATTCACATATGGAATCAGCAATACGTAACTGAACGAAGTACAA
>JAPDHH010000126.1:0-23359 GCA_032158285.1 Phytophthora sansomeana
ATTGTACTTCGTTCAGTTACGTATTGCTGAAGACGACTGTGCTCGCTCAGTTGCTGAGTCGACCATTACGAGCTTTGTTGACCTCGACGAGTCGTTGGCCACGTTCGCACCACCAACACGAGGGATCACCGACAGCTCGGATCGACCCACATTTGTTATATGCACGGCTACCTCGTGATTACAGAGGATCTGTCTTGTTCGATGGCTCTGCCAAGACGGAGAAACACGGTGGTTACGGCAGTTGTGCGTGGGCAGCGTGGAAACTACCTGAATGGACTGTAGTGATCACCGCGAGTGCTTATCTCGAGGTCACGACAGTCAACATGGCGGAGTACACTGGTATGAACAATGGAGTCTTGCAGCGCTAGAATATGGCGTGCAGGATCTCGTAATTGCCGGTGACTCGCGATTAAAATCCAGCAATCACTAGGGGTGATGTCATGCCGCAAGGAGTCGTTAATGTCCATACCAAAGCCGCCACAGAGAGCTCACCAGTAAGCTTCGGTCAGTGAGGTATCTACATGCCATACGCGAGTATAATGCGGCCGCGGACTCACTGGCAAGTGAAGCGCTGGAGCACAAACAGTCGAATGTGGTGTCGGATGAAGACAGGAAACGCGTGCTGACCGAGTTAAACCGTATTCCCGAAGTCATCTACAAGACATCGGCTGAAGATATGGCTCTGACACATACACCTTCGGTCACAACAGCCCGAGCACTGGAAAAGGTTGTCGAATCCAGGAGCAAGATTTTTTCGATTTTGTACGTGATGAGTCAAACTATGTGTCAGTGACGACTCGACGACAAGCGCTCCAGAAACGCGTGCGGTTCGCAGATGAGGTATCGGTAATAGGTCAGGGAGAACCCACTCTCAAGACGAAGCGAATGGTGTGCCGACAGACACCCCGAACGACCTAGGGACCAACAACATCCTGCAGGACCAACGCCTCTGGTCTCGAACGCAGAGGACATCGACCCAGCTGCAGTCCAAGAGGAACGTCGTCAGCGCATCTCTCGAGCTCAGGACGAAGAGGCAAGATGGTCTCACCTTAAGACCGTCCTGAGAGAGAGGAAGCGAAGTTGAGCTACAGAGACGCACGTGACGCATGGAAAAAAGGCTGACAAGTTTGTTCCCAGCGAGGATGGTCTGCTTTACTTCTTGGAGACAAATCATCGGAGGGTGACAACCAGCAAGAGGAGACCACGTTACGACTAGTGGTGCCGACAACGATGATTCAGGAGGTGTTACAGATCAGCCATGACTCGCTAGAAGGTGGACATCAAGGTATAGTCCGAACTTTCAACCGAGTCCGAGCGGACTACTATTGGATTGGCCTATATGCGGACGTGAACAAGCACGTGCAGTCCTGCCCAGACTGTAACTCAAGCAAGAGCCGTCCCCAGCTACGAGGGTACTCGCCAGGCAACGTGCTGGCCGAAGCTCCTTTCCAGATTGTGTCGATGGATTCTGTCATACCGTTGCCGAAGTCTCGGAGAGGCAACACAGCACTTCTGCTATTTCAGTGTGCGTTCACTGGTTTTGTGATGGGGAAGGCCATGTCTGACACTACTGCGTTGCGCGTGGCCCAAGCTTTCGAGGAGTGTGTACAGACGCTTCGGAGCGCCGTCACTCATCCGCCATGACCGAGACCCTCGGTTCATGAGCGAAGTTTTCCAAGCCTTCACCGAGATGATGCAGTCTCGGTCAAGAGCGACTCTGAGTTATCGACCCCAGGCAAATGGACAACAAGAACGCTCTGTGAAGACGGTGATGCAGTCAGTGAGGGTTTATGCTGAAGATCCGCTGCAACAGGACTGGGATGATATCGCAGAGCATTTGATTTTTGCGATCAACAACTCGTATGACTCGACCAGGAAGGAGACGCCATTTTACCTCGTTCATGGTTGGGATGCGCATACAACGCCTAAAAGCGATGTCGTCGTCGCTCAAACGAGGTACCGGAACTCAGCAGAAGCTCTGAGGTGGCGCAGAGAGGTCCACAGACAACAAGAGATTGCGTTGAAAATGGCGAAGGAGTATCAAGCGTCTGAGAAAGCACGCCGAGCCCAGAAGCACAACGAGTCTTTGAGTCGCCAGGAACAAGCGTCCATACCAAGACAGAGTGATGATGAAGCTTCTGACGCAGTTCCGACGGATGACCGAGATGACGGAGAGCCTCAGAAGTCTCTGTTTGCACCTGGAGAGAGAGTTTGGTTGTACATGGAGCGGGTGAAACCCGGATTGACGAAGCAACTCGCTCACCGGTGGCATGGTCCCTTCAGAATCAAGGATAATGTTGAAGAGTTCGCGTACGAGCTAGAATTGCCGGACCGGAGTGGATATCGATTTTACCCGGTAGTGCATGTGTCCCGACTGAAAGCTGTGAGAGAATTTGAGGACAGACCGACAGTCCGGCTGGTATCTGACGTTACCGAGGATTCACGGTTCGACTGTGACGAGGAATTGCTTCCTGAGGATAGTTGGGAGCCCGACCATCGTGCTGGTGAATACGAAGTGGAGGCGATTCTAGATGATCGAACACCACTGTCAACGAGCACTGAACGTGCTGTTCGAGAGTTCAAGGTCAAGTGGGTTGGATACGACGGGCCCACTTGGGAGCCTGCTTCAAATTTGGCGTGTGGAGGACTTCTGTATGATTATATACGACAGAAGAGGAGTGAAAGACGCCTGCAGATGGTCCAAGTCGCTGATGAGGACTAGAGGCAAAAGGTGCAAACGAGAATTGGATCGACCGTGGGGTTGGTGTAGCCCACGGTAGTGATTGAAAATGCTACTACACCACAATTGCATGATGTATATGACGTGAACGAATTTTTGGAAGGAACTTGGATTGCTGTGGAATTAAATTTTTGGTCCTAAGCTGCGACTACAACAAAACGAGACTTCGGTGACACTCTGCGCAGCTTGAAAGGTGAAAAATGAAGATGAAAACGCCCGGACCGAGGCCTAAATCTGGGCGACGGTGCCAGGAGGCGATGCACCATCAGTAGCCGGGCGTGGAACACGACCTGAAGCGATTGGCTAGTGCACCAGAGGCTTCATGACGCTTCGTCCGACTGCTCGGCAACGCCAGCAGCACCAGCTGCAGCAACAGGAGCCGCGGCCGTCACTTCGGAACCGATGCTTCAGCCTCTTCACGGCGACGGAGCTCCTCAAATTCTTGAACCCACGGTGCCGAAATTTCTTGGGCAGTCAACGAAGGGCTCACCACGATGCCTCGGCCAACCTCTTCACGTGTCATCCCGCGGGGATGAAGAGGCACGGCCGGGTTGGAGTTGCGGGGCGAACGTCGTGTTGAAGGGGTGTTCGGACGGAACGTCCACCCAACAGTTGCGCCACGGCTGCCTCGCATCCAGCGCCGAAACCTCACCGACCCAATCTTCAGAGGTTGGAGCCCATGGAATCACTTCGAACGAGTACTGAAGGATAGTGGGCTCCCACATGAACTCCGTGATCATGGTTGGCGGGCCATCGCTGGTAGTGGTACACGACAACCAGAACCGGTGGGGAACTTGCTGGCGAACAGTCAGCACGTAAGTTGCGCGACTTGTTGTACCGCCGCCACGCAGCTAAGATCGCCTGGTACACCGGCGACGACTCACCGAGCCGTACAGCGAGCTTCCGCAGGAAACGCTCAACCGAAGCAGCAGAAATCCAGTGCCCTCGTCCTCCACGTGGCGAAACCGAGGTCTGCCTTCTCGGTCGTACCCACTGCAGTGCCTTGGAGCTGACGCCAGTGATTGACAGCCCTCGGCAAACCAGTGGCACGAGTGGAAATCTTCACGTCCGGCATATAGTTGTCCGCGCCGAAAAGACAAGGACGCTCGGGGAGCAAACCTCGGAGGACTTGCCATGGGTGCAACGGGTCCTCATAGTTGGAAAAGCGAGGATCCCGGCGACCGAGCATGGTGTCTCGGTGTCAGCGGCCAGCGGCGGAGGAAGGCCGTTCTGGATCTGGCACCAGCACTTCTGCGCTCCTGGGGCAGTGAAGCCCGGGGTCAAGAACGGAGACGCAGAGGGGGCCAGACGCCTAGAAGACGTGACGCTTGCGCCCGCTTGAGCAGAAGACGCCACAGCAGACACAGGCGTAAATTCGCTTGAATCCGTCCCAGGCATCGTTGACAGCGTCGCTGTGACTTCCACACGCGGACGTGGCATGCGAGGCCCGAACGAGGCGGTGTGGCCGGAGGGCGAACCAAGGGAGCCATCGGAACCACGGTGAGCGCGGTGGAAACCACAGGCGCACCACCACTCACAGAAACCGCTGGCACAGAAGGCTGAGACGCAGCCGAAAGGTCTGTCTTGACCGTACCAGGTGTGGCTGAGACCGCTGCAGGAGCTGATGGCACAGACGACACTCCGGAAGATGCAGGGGCAGACTGAGAGCCCAAGACGAAGTCGTCCGACGCTGCCTCCAGCTCCGCTGCCCGACCAGACCGCAATCCGGCTATCCCCGAAGCTTCACGCGTCGGACGACCGTCGACGAGGCTGGGAAACCACAGGTGACGAAAACGGACTCTGAGCAGGAACCGCAGCCTGTGAAGCCTCTGCCGTGTCCTCACCCACCGACATGTCAACGACATCAGCCGGTGGACCCGGTACAGAGGCTCCAGTGGCAGGCGTGTGCAGAGAGTCGCTCGTCGACGCTGCATGAGCCACTGTCCCAACCTTGCTGCTTGACTTACCGACCATGTGAACGGGAGGTGTCGTTGAGGCCGGGCTTGAGGCTGTGGGCTGCTGAATCGGCACCGACCGAGTCTTCGCCCGAGGAGGAACCAACGGACGCCCGAGACGCTTGGACAAAGGCAACCGAGACGAAGAACCCCTAACCGAGCCTTGAGTCTGCTGGCGGCGGCGCTTCAGAGAAGGGATTAGAGGACCCGAATCATCTAAGTCCTCGGAAAGACCACCAAGGTCGACCGTCGAGACAGAAGACTCGGACGAGGCTCCACTACCTCCGCCCGAAACAGCAGAAGCAGCTGGCACGCTTGCAGAAGCTTGAGAAGACGGAGTCGCAGCTACCGAAGACGAAGGATGTGCTCGCTTGGTCCCGGACTTCGGCACGTCGATGCCCAGAACGCTCAAGTCGACCTCCTCACTAGCAACACCTGACAGAGACAAAGAGATGGTGAGAAGGTGAGAGCAGACGATACGACGGCAGACAGAGGCTTACCTGCCATGACAGCGACGAAGAGGTCAGGGTCGATGTCTTGGTCGAGCGCGTACTTCCGGAGGACGTTGTTGGAGAAGCGTAAAGCCTCGTTCTCCGCCTCCAGAGCTTTCTCTCGCGCCTGGGGCGCCGAGGGAGTACTGCACAGAAGCGCTTGGATCTTGGCGAGCTGCGCAGTGTTGGCAGCGACCCCAGCCTTGAATTTCTCGCGGTCGAGACGGAGCGTACGGTGGGCCGAAGCAATCGACCGATTGTACGCCTCGGTCTCGACCTTGAATTTGGCCTCGAGCTCAGCATGGCTCGCGAGAGCCCCGTTGGCCACCACCAACTGTCTGTGGAGGTCCGTACAGTCTTGGCGGACGCGCTTGAGCTCTGACGAAGCCTGACTGAGCTTCCCCGACACACCCGTGCAGAGAAACTCAGCCCGCTGACGCATGGTCACCTCATTGGCGAGGGACGCCTCGGTGCGGCGCAGTCGGCCTTCGAGGTCACCGATGATGCCTCGGAGCTCTTGGATCTCCTCCGGCAAACCGAAAGGTTCGCCAGGAGGAGGAACCACAGCGTCCACGACGCCTGCGAGAGTTGAAGCTTGCCCCTAGCGGTCGTCCAAGTCTGGATCGACACGCAGCGGGGGCACCCGAGCCGTGTGCACGAATAGACGAGCGAGGCGAACGAGCTGCTCTTCCGACGCCGAGACCACGCGACTGACGACATAGTCCGCAGCATCGTCAGCAACCGTCTGCACCAAATGCGAGGTTGCATAAGGAAAACCAGGCTGCGCCAACGCTGACGCGACGGCTGCGGCAGCCTCGGTGGAAACTGACGGTGGTGGAGCATGGTACTCTGACGCCTGCGTACCGTCAACCGAGGTCTGCGAAGCCACGGACGAAGCGAGGAGGGACGAAGGCGCTTGCAGCACACGAGAACTCGAACCAGAAGCCTCGTTCCGAACGGGATGCCGCGAAGCAACCCGTCCCGACGACGAAGACGTGGAGACCGACGCTTGGGAAGACGCCAGCGACGATCGAGCAGCCGGAGTCGCCGACGAACTTGGAGGCGCGGCGAGCGAACCAGCCGAAACTTCGTTGTGGTCAAGGGTGTGCGACGCACCGCGCATGAGAGCGACAAGACCCGCGCTCGGACTCCCAGAAGACCCAATCGGCGAAGTAGGAGGCGATGAGATCTCGGACGACTCCTGTGCAGCGTCCCCAGACGACCCAAGGGCAGTAGAAGACGAAACCGAGGCCCCAGTGTGTCTTGACGGCCGAAGAGGCGAAGCGACCGGCATTCCAGCAGAGGAAGCGTCACGAGCCGTGGATGAAGGCTCTGACGATGGCTGCATGAGCAACGCAGAGGAGATACAAGGTGCGCAAGTAAGTAACGAGATGTCGGAGACGTCACAAGAACCGAGAGAGAATGAGCGTACATCAGAATTCTCACCAAGCGAGCAGAGTGCCAGTGCAGTGGCCTCCTCCAAGTGGCAAGAACGGCCAGGCATCGGCGGGACAGAAGGCACCACGACACTCTCCAGCGACTCGCGTTGGGGGCAGTTGTGATGTTGAGTTGTGGCCAATCTCACCGAGCCGACCACAGAGGCAACGGGATCGGACCGAGAGGAGAAAGTTGACGGCAGTCCTGATTGGCCAGCGAAGTTGCCGCCCACAGTTACCGCACTGGAGTGACTAGGACTAATTTAAGTTCTCGGTTGGACCAAATATACTACCGACCGAGGACTAAAAGTCAGGAATAGGTCAGTTTTGGTCCCTCTGTGACAACCACACGAGGGCGCATGGTAGGTACGAATTCGTACCTATATGGGATTAGGGATATCCTACAGAGATAGGTTCACACTTGATATTTGTATAGGGATCTAGGATAGAGTATAGGAAGAGCTAAGAAGGCCTCAGGGCCACAAATGACAGAGCAGAATTTCCCCCAACCTAACAAGGGTCAAGTTCGGCTAAGGTAAGCCTAGCTAGCTGACCGTAGCGACTCGATACACTCGGCTGAGTGGATGCCTGCCGACGAGCTTCAGGTACACTGGCCGAGAGCTCGTCCTGGTAAGGCCAAGAACAGAGAGGGAAGGAGAGATATTTGGCCGATTGTTACAGCGATTACACGTTGTATATTTGTATTGGAAGTGCGGAAGAGCCTTCATACATTCTTACGCCGAGGTTTGACCTCGGCAGCCCCGTTAAAGCCTTGACCGGCCCGTATCCTTCATTCTGAGGGACAGCGAGGGTTAATGCGAAAGCACGAACGTACATCCTAGCTTCGCTCGTGTTAGTGGTGTATTATATTTGGGTAGACCTACCACGGACTCTGTGCACAGAGGACACATTCCAACCCGGTGTAAGGGATCGTTCCTGAGCCTTCAGGTCTGGTTCCAACATATTCGCCGACTGCCGTGTTGGTGGGACTCATCCGACTAGGAAGAGAATTTCATCGTGTTCCTACACGACAACCTATACAACAAGGCTTGCCGAACACGATGCGCATGGCCAATGACGCCAGTTCGTCACCGTTCCGTCAGACCAGCACGGTTGGCGCTATCTCCGTCAATATTGAGGCTACGGACCTGTAATTTCGTCAAACCTATACAACCAGCCATGCTGAACACGATGCGCATGGCCAATGACGCCAGTTCGTTACCGTTTCGTCACACCAGCACGGTTGGCATTATCTCCGTCAATATTGAGGCTACGGACCTGTAATTTCGTCAAACCTATACAACCAGCCATGCCGAACACTATGCGCATGGCCAATGACGCCAGTTCGTCACCGTTTCGTCAGACCAGCACGGTGGCGCCATCTCCGTCAATATTAAGGCTACGGACCTGTAATTTCGGCAAACCTATACAACAAGACATGCCGAACACGATGCGCATGACCAATGACGCCAGTTCGTCACCGTTCCGTCAGACCAGCACGGTTGGCGCTATCTTCGTCAATATTGAGGCTACAGACCTGTAATTTCGGCAAACCTAAACAACCAGCCATGCTGAACACGATGCGCGTGGCCAATGACGCCAGTTCGTCACCGCTCCGTGAGTTGGCGCTATCTCCGTCAATATTAAGGCTACGGATCTGTAATTTCGGCAAACCTATACAACAAGACATGCCGAACACGATGCGCATGACCAATGACGCCAGTTCGTCACCGCTCCGTGAGTTGGCGCTATCTCCGTCAATATTAAGGCTACGGACCTGTAATTTCGGCAAACCTATACAACAAGACATGCCGAACACGATGCGCATGGCCAATGACGCCAGTTCGTCACCGTTTCGTCAAACCAGCACGGTTGGCGCTATCTCCGTCAATATTAAGGCTACGGACCTGTAATTTCGGCAAACCTATACAACCAGCCATGCCGAACACTATGCGCATGGCCAATGACGTCAGTTCGTCACCGTTCCGTCAAACCAGCACGGTGGCGCTATCTCCATCAATATTGAGGCTACGGATCTGTAATTTCGGCAAACCTATACAACCAGACATGGTGAACACTATGCGCATGGCCAATGACGCCAGTTCGTCACCGTTTCGTCAGACCAGCACGGTGGCGCTATCTCCGTCAATATTAAGGCTACGGATCTGTAATTTCGGCAAACCTATACAACAAGACATGCCGAACACGATGCGCATGACCAATGACGCCAGTTCGTTACCGCTCCGTGAGTTGGCGCTATCTCCGTCAATATTAAGGCTACGGACCTGTAATTTCGGCAAACCTATACAACAAGACATGCCGAACACGATGCGCATGGCCAATGACGCCAGTTCGTCACCGTTTCGTCAAAACCAGCACGGTGGCGCTATCTCCGTCAATATTAAGGCTACGGACCTGTAATTTCGGCAAACCTATACAACCAGCCATGCCGAACACTATGCGCATGGCCAATGACGCCAGTTCGTCACCGTTTCGTCAGACCAGCACGGTGGCGCTATCTCCGTCAATATTAAGGCTACGGATCTGTAATTTCGGCAAACCTATACAACAAGACATGCCGAACACGATGCGCATGACCAATGACGCCAGTTCGTCACCGCTCCGTGAGTTGGCGCTATCTCCGTCAATATTAAGGCTACGGATCTGTAATTTCGGCAAACCTATACAACAAGACATGCCGAACACGATGCGCATGACCAATGACGCCAGTTCGTCACCGCTCCGTGAGTTGGCGCTATCTCCGTCAATATTAAGGCTACGGACCTGTAATTTCGGCAAACCTATACAACAAGACATGCCGAACACGATGCGCATGGCCAATGACGCCAGTTCGTCACCGTTCCGTCAAACCAGCACGGTGGCACTATCTCCGTCAATATTAAGGCTACGGACCTGTAATTTCGGCAAACCTATACAACCAGCCATGCCGAACACGATGCGCATGACCAATGACGCCAGTTCGTCACCGTTCCGTCAAACCAGCACGGTGGCACTATCTCCGTCAATATTAAGGCTACGGACCTGTAATTTCGGCAAACCTATACAACCAAGCCATGCCGAACACGATGCGCATGACCAATGACGCCAGTTCGTCACCGTTCCGTCAGACCAGCACGGTGGCACTATCTCCGTCAATATTAAGGCTACGGACCTGTAATTTCGGCAAACCTATACAACAAGACATGCCGAACACGATGCGCATGGCCAATGACGCCAGTTCGTCACCGTTCCGTCAAACCATTACGGTGGCGCTAAAACCAGCATGGTGGCGCTATCTCCGTCAATATTGAGGCTACGGACCTGTAATTTCGGCAAACCTATACAACCAGACATGCCGAACACGATGCGCATGACCAATGACGCCAGTTCGTCACCGTTCCGTCAGACCAGCACGGTTGGCGCTATCTTCGTCAATATTGAGGCTACAGACCTGTAATTTCGGCAAACCTACACAACAAGGCATGCCGAACACGATGCGCATGGCCAATGACGCCAGTTCGTTACCGTTTCGTCAGACCAGCACGGTGGCGCTATCTCCGTCAATATTAAGGCTACGGACGTGTAATTTCGGCAAACCTATACAACCAGCCATGCCGAACACTATGCGCATGGCCAATGACGCCAGTTCGTCACCGTTCCGTCAGACCAGCACGGTTGGCGCTATCTTCGTCAATATTGAGGCTACAGACCTGTAATTTCGGCAAACCTACACAACAAGGCATGCCGAACACGATGCCGCATGGCCAATGACGCCAGTTCGTTACCGTTTCGTCAGACCAGCACGGTGGCGCTATCTCCGTCAATATTGAGGCTACAGACCTGTAATTTCGTCAAACCTGTAAAACCAGCCATGCCGAACACTATGCGCATGGCCAATGACGCCAGTTCGTCACCGTTTCGTCAGACCAGCACGGTTGGCGCTATCTTCGTCAATATTGAGGCTACAGACCTGTAATTTCGGCAAACCTACACAACAAGGCATGCCGAACACGATGCGCATGGCCAATGACGCCAGTTCGTTACCGTTTCGTCAGACCAGCACGGTGGCGCTATCTCCGTCAATATTAAGGCTACGGACCTGTAATTTCGGCAAACCTGTAAAACCAGCCATGCCGAACACTATGCGCATGACCAATGACGCCAGTTCGTCACCGTTTCGTTAAACCAGCACGGTGGTGCTATCTCCGTCAATATTGAGGCTACATGACCTGTAATTTCGGCAAACCTCAACCAGCCATACTGAACACGATGCGCATGACCAATGACGCCAGTTCGTCACCGTTTCGTCAGACCAGCACGGTGGCGCCATCTCCGTCAATATTAAGGCTACGGACCTGTAATTTCGGCAAACCTATACAACAAGACATGCCGAACACGATGCGCATGACCAATGACGCCAGTTCGTCACCGTTCCGTCAGACCAGCACGGTTGGCGCTATCTTCGTCAATATTGAGGCTACAGACCTGTAATTTCGGCAAACCTAAACAACCAGCCATGCTGAACACGATGCGCATGGCCAATGAAGCCAGTTCGTCACCGTTTCGTCAAACCAGCACGGTTGGCGCTATCTCCGTCAATATTAAGGCTACGGACCTGTAATTTCGTCAAACCTATACAACAAGCCATGCTGAACACGATGCGCATGGCCAATGACGCCAGTTCGTTACCGTTCCGTCACACCAGCATGGTGGCGCTATCTCCGTCAATATTGAGGCTACGGACCTGTAATTTCGTCAAACCCATACAACCAGCCATACTGAACACGATGCGCATGGCCAATGAAGCCAGTTCGTCACCGTTTCGTCAAACCAGCACGGTTGGCGCTATCTCCGTCAATATTGAGGCTACGGACCTGTAATTTCGTCAAACCTATACAACCAGCCATGCCGAACACGATGCGCATGGCCAATGACGCCAGTTCGTCACCGTTCCGTCAGACCAGCACGGTGGCACTATCTCCGTCAATATTAAGGCTACGGACCTGTAATTTCGTCAAACCTATACAACCAGCCATACTGAACACGATGCGCATGGCCAATGACGCCAGTTTGATACTGTGTCTAATTTTGATAAAGAGAGCGACAACCGTGCTGGTTTGACGGAACGGTGACGAAGTGGCGTCATTGGCCATGCGCATCGTGTTCAGTATGGCTGGTTGTATAGGTTTGACGAAATTACAGGTCCGTAGCCTCAATATTGACGGAGATAGCGCCAACCGTGCTGGTTTGACGAAACGGTGACGAACTGGCTTCATTGGCCATGCGCATCGTGTTCAGTATGGCTGGTTGTATGGGTTTGACGAAATTACAGGTCCGTAGCCTCAATATTGACGGAGATAGCGCCACCATGCTGGTGTGACGGAACGGTAACGAACTGGCGTCATTGGCCATGCGCATCGTGTTCAGCATGGCTTGTTGTATAGGTTTGACGAAATTACAGGTCCGTAGCCTTAATATTGACGGAGATAGCGCCAACCGTGCTGGTTTGACGAAACGGTGACGAACTGGCTTCATTGGCCATGCGCATCGTGTTCAGTATGGCTGGTTGTATAGGTTTGACGAAATTACACGTCCGTAGCCTTAATATTGACGGAGATAGCGCCACCGTGCTGGTCTGACGGAACGGTAACGAACTGGCGTCATTGGCCATGCGCATCGTGTTCAGCATGGCTTGTTGTATAGGTTTGACGAAATTACAGGTCCGTAGCCTTAATATTGACGGAGATAGCGCCAACCGTGCTGGTCTGACGGAACGGTAACGAACTGGCGTCATTGGCCATGCGCATCGTGTTCAGTATGGCTGGTTGTATAGGTTTGACGAAATTACAGGTCCGTAGCCTTGATATTGACGGATATAGCGCCACCGTGCTGGTCTGACGGAACGGTAACGAACTGGCGTCATTGGCCATGCGCATCGTGTTCAGCATGGCTTGTTGTATAGGTTTGACGAAATTACAGGTCCGTAGCCTTGATATTGACGGAGATAGCGCCACCGTGCTGGTCTGACGAAACGGTGACGAACTGGCTTCATTGGCCATGCGCATCGTGTTCAGTATGGCTGGTTGTATAGGTTTGACGAAATTACAGGTCCGTAGCCTTGATATTGACGGAGATAGCGCCACCGTGCTGGTTTAACGAAACGGTGACGAACTGGCTTCATTGGCCATGCGCATCGTGTTCAGTATGGCTGGTTGTATAGGTTTGACGAAATTACAGGTCCGTAGCCTTGATATTGACGGAGATAGCGCCACCGTGCTGGTGTGACGGAACGGTGACGAACTGGCGTCATTGGCCATGCGCATCGTGTTCAGTATGGCTGGTTGTATGGGTTTGCCGAAATTACAGGTCCGTAGCCTCAATATTGACGGAGATAGCGCCACCGTGCTGGTGTGACGGAACGGTGACGAACTGGCGTCATTGGCCATGCGCATCGTGTTCACCATGTCTGGTTGTATAGGTTTGACGAAATTACAGGTCCGTAGCCTCAATATTGACGGAGATAGCGCCACCGTGCTGGTCTGACGGAACGGTAACGAACTGGCGTCATTGGCCATGCGCATCGTGTTCAGCATGGCTGGTTGTATAGGTTTGACGAAATTACAGGTCCGTAGCCTTGATATTGACGGAGATAGCGCCACCGTGCTGGTTTAACGAAACGGTGACGAACTGGCTTCATTGGCCATGCGCATCGTGTTCAGTATGGCTGGTTGTATAGGTTTGCCGAAATTACAGGTCCGTAGCCTTGATATTGACGGAGATAGCGCCACCGTGCTGGTCTGACGAAACGGTGACGAACTGGCTTCATTGGCCATGCGCATCGTGTTCAGTATGGCTGGTTGTATAGGTTTGACGAAATTACAGGTCCGTAGCCTCAATATTGACGGAGATAGCGCCACCGTGCTGGTGTGACGGAACGGTAACGAACTGGCGTCATTGGCCATGCGCATCGTGTTCAGTATGGCTGGTTGTATAGGTTTGCCGAAATTACAGGTCCGTAGCCTCAATATTGACGAAGATAGCGCCACCGTGCTGGTCTGACGGAACGGTAACGAACTGGCGTCATTGGCCATGCGCATCGTGTTCAGTATGGCTGGTTGTATAGGTTTGCCGAAATTACAGGTCCGTAGCCTCAATATTGACGGAGATAGCGCCACCATGCTGGTCTGACGAAACGGTAACGAACTGGCGTCATTGGCCATGCGCATCGTGTTCAGCATGGCTGGTTGTATAGGTTTGACGAAATTACAGGTCCGTAGCCTTAATATTGACGGAGATAGCGCCACCGTGCTGGTGTGACGAAACGGTGACGAACTGGCGTCATTGGCCATGCGCATCGTGTTCAGTATGGCTGGTTGTATAGGTTTGACGAAATTACAGGCCCGTAGCCTCAATATTGACGGAGATAGCGCCACCGTGCTGGTCTGACGGAACGGTAGCGAACTGGCTTCATTGGCCATGCGCATCGTGTTCAGTATGGCTGGTTGTATAGGTTTGACGAAATTACAGGTCCGTAGCCTTAATATTGACGGAGATAGCGCCACCGTGCTGGTGTGACGAAACGGTGACGAACTGGCGTCATTGGCCATGCGCATCGTGTTCAGTATGGCTGGTTGTATAGGTTTGACGAAATTACAGGCCCGTAGCCTCAATATTGACGGAGATAGCGCCACCGTGCTGGTCTGACGGAACGGTAGCGAACTGGCTTCATTGGCCATGCGCATCGTGTTCAGTATGGCTGGTTGTATAGGTTTGACGAAATTACAGGCCCGTAGCCTCAATATTGACGGAGATAGCGCCACCGTGCTGGTTTGACGGAACGGTGACGAACTGGCTTCATTGGCCATGCGCATCGTGTTCAGTATGGCTGGTTGTATAGGTTTGACGAAATTACAGGCCCGTAGCCTCAATATTGACGGAGATAGCGCCACCGTGCTGGTCTGACGGAACGGTAACGAACTGGCGTCATTGGCCATGCGCATCGTGTTCAGTATGGCTGGTTGTATAGGTTTGCCGAAATTACAGGTCCGTAGCCTCAATATTGACGGAGATAGCGCCACCGTGTTGGTGTGACGGAACGGTAACGAACTGGCGTCATTGGCCATGCGCATCGTGTTCAGTATGGCTGGTTGTATAGGTTTGCCGAAATTACAGGTCCGTAGCCTTAATATTGACGGAGATAGCGCCACCGTGCTGGTGTGACGAAACGGTGACGAACTGGCTTCATTGGCCATGCGCATCGTGTTCAGTATGGCTGGTTGTATAGGTTTGACGAAATTACAGGTCCGTAGCCTCAATATTGACGGAGATAGCGCCACCGTGCTGGTCTGACGGAACGGTAGCGAACTGGCTTCATTGGCCATGCGCATCGTGTTCAGTATGGCTGGTTGTATAGGTTTGACGAAATTACAGGCCCGTAGCCTCAATATTGACGGAGATAGCGCCACCGTGCTGGTTTGACGGAACGGTGACGAACTGGCTTCATTGGCCATGCGCATCGTATTCAGTATGGCTGGTTGTATAGGTTTGCCGAAATTACAGGTGCGTAGCCTCAATATAGACGGAGATAGCGCCACCGTGATGGTTTAACGAAACGGTGACGAACTGGCGTCATTGGCCATGCGCATCGTGTTCAGTATGGCTGGTTATATAGGTTTGACGAAATTACAGGTCCGTAGCCTTAATATAGACGGAGATAGCGCCACCATGCTGGTGTGACGGAACGGTGACGAACTGGCGTCATTGGCCATGCGCATCGTGTTCAGTATGGCTGGTTGTATAGGTTTGCCGAAATTACAGGTCCGTAGCCTCAATATTGACGGAGATAGCGCCACCGTGCTGGTGTGACGGAACGGTAACGAACTGGCGTCATTGGCCATGCGCATCGTGTTCAGTATGGCTGGTTGTATAGGTTTGCCGAAATTACAGGTGCGTAGCCTCAATATAGACGGAGATAGCGCCACCGTGATGGTTTAACGAAACGGTGACGAACTGGCGTCATTGGCCATGCGCATCGTGTTCAGTATGGCTGGTTATATAGGTTTGACGAAATTACAGGTCCGTAGCCTTAATATTGACGGAGATAGCGCCACCGTGCTGGTGTGACGGAACGGTAACGAACTGGCGTCATTGGCCATGCGCATCGTGTTCAGTATGGCTGGTTGTATAGGTTTGCCGAAATTACAGGTGCGTAGCCTCAATATAGACGGAGATAGCGCCACCGTGATGGTTTAACGAAACGGTGACGAACTGGCGTCATTGGCCATGCGCATCGTGTTCAGTATGGCTGGTTATATAGGTTTGACGAAATTACAGGTCCGTAGCCTTAATATAGACGGAGATAGCGCCACCGTGCTGGTGTGACGGAACGGTAACGAACTGGCGTCATTGGCCATGCGCATCGTGTTCAGTATGGCTGGTTGTATAGGTTTGCCGAAATTACAGGTGCGTAGCCTCAATATAGACGGAGATAGCGCCACCGTGATGGTTTAACGAAACGGTGACGAACTGGCGTCATTGGCCATGCGCATCGTGTTCAGTATGGCTGGTTATATAGGTTTGACGAAATTACAGGTCCGTAGCCTTAATATAGACGGAGATAGCGCCACCATGCTGGTGTGACGGAACGGTGACGAACTGGCGTCATTGGCCATGCGCATCGTGTTCAGTATGGCTGGTTGTATAGGTTTGCCGAAATTACAGGTGCGTAGCCTCAATATAGACGGAGATAGCGCCACCGTGATGGTTTAACGAAACGGTGACGAACTGGCGTCATTGGCCATGCGCATCGTGTTCAGTATGGCTGGTTATATAGGTTTGACGAAATTACAGGTCCGTAGCCTCAATATTGACGGAGATAGCGCCACCGTGCTGGTCTGACGGAACGGTGACGAACTGGCGTCATTGGCCATGCGCATCGTGTTCAGTATGTCTGGTTGTATAGGTTTGACGAAATTACAGGTCCGTAGCCTCAATATTGACGGAGATAGCGCCACCGTGCTGGTCTGACGGAACGGTGACGAACTGGCGTCATTGGCCATGCGCATCGTTTTCACCATGTCTGGTTGTATAGGTTTGCCGAAATTACAGGTCCGTAGCCTTGATATTGACGGAGATAGCGCCACCGTGCTGGTGTGACGAAACGGTAACGAACTGGCGTCATTGGCCATGCGCATCGTGTTCAGTATGGCTGGTTGTATAGGTTTGACGAAATTACAGGTCCGTAGCCTTGATATTGACGGAGATAGCGCCACCGTGCTGGTGTGACGAAACGGTGACGAACTGGCTTCATTGGCCATGCGCATCGTGTTCAGTATGGCTGGTTGTATAGGTTTGACGAAATTACAGGTCCGTAGCCTTGATATTGACGGAGATAGCGCCACCGTGCTGGTCTGACGGAACGGTGACGAACTGGCGTCATTGGCCATGCGCATCGTGTTCACCATGTCTGGTTGTATAGGTTTGCCGAAATTACAGGTCCGTAGCCTTGATATTGACGGAGATAGCGCCACCGTGCTGGTTTAACGAAACGGTGACGAACTGGCTTCATTGGCCATGCGCATCGTGTTCAGTATGGCTGGTTGTATAGGTTTGCCGAAATTACAGGTCCGTAGCCTTAATATTGACGGAGATAGCGCCACCGTGCTGGTCTGACGGAACGGTGACGAACTGGCGTCATTGGCCATGCGCATCGTGTTCACCATGTCTGGTTGTATAGGTTTGACGAAATTACAGGTCCGTAGCCTCAATATTGACGGAGATAGCGCCACCGTGCTGGTCTGACGGAACGGTGACGAACTGGCTTCATTGGCCATGCGCATCGTGTTCAGTATGGCTGGTTGTATAGGTTTGCCGAAATTACAGGTCCGTAGCCTTAATATTGACGGAGATAGCGCCACCGTGCTGGTGTGACGGAACGGTGACGAACTGGCGTCATTGGCCATGCGCATCGTGTTCACCATGTCTGGTTGTATAGGTTTGCCGAAATTACAGGTCCGTAGCCTTAATATTGACGGAGATAGCGCCACCGTGCTGGGCTGACGGAACGGTGACGAACTGGCGTCATTGGCCATGCGCATCGTGTTCACCATGTCTGGTTGTATAGGTTTGCCGAAATTACAGGTCCGTAGCCTTGATATTGACGGAGATAGCGCCACCGTGCTGGTTTAACGAAACGGTGATGAACTGGCTTCATTGGCCATGCGCATCGTGTTCACCATGTCTGGTTGTATAGGTTTGCCGAAATTACAGGTCCGTAGCCTTAATATTGACGGAGATAGCGCCACCGTGCTGGTGTGACGGAACGGTGACGAACTGGCTTCATTGGCCATGCGCATCGTGTTCAGTATGGCTGGTTGTATAGGTTTGCCGAAATTACAGGTCCGTAGCCTTAATATTGACGGAGATAGCGCCACCATGCTGGTGTGACGGAACGGTGACGAACTGGCGTCATTGGCCATGCGCATCGTGTTCAGTATGGCTGGTTGTATAGGTTTGACGAAATTACAGGTCCGTAGCCTCAATATTGACGGAGATAGCGCCACCGTGCTGGTGTGACGGAACGGTGACGAACTGGCGTCATTGGCCATGCGCATCGTGTTCACCATGTCTGGTTGTATAGGTTTGCCGAAATTACAGGTCCGTAGCCTTGATATTGACGGAGATAGCGCCACCGTGCTGGTTTAACGAAACGGTGACGAACTGGCGTCATTGGCCATGCGCATCGTGTTCACCATGTCTGGTTGTATAGGTTTGCCGAAATTACAGGTCCGTAGCCTTAATATTGACGGAGATAGCGCCACCGTGCTGGTCTGACGGAACGGTGACGAACTGGCTTCATTGGCCATGCGCATCGTGTTCAGTATGGCTGGTTGTATAGGTTTGCCGAAATTACAGGTCCGTAGCCTCAATATTGACGGAGATAGCGCCACCATGCTGGTCTGACGGAACGGTAACGAACTGGCGTCATTGGCCATGCGCATCGTATTCACCATGTCTGGTTGTATAGGTTTGACGAAATTACAGGTCCGTAGCCTTAATATTGACGGAGATAGCGCCACCGTGCTGGTTTAACGGAACGGTGACGAACTGGCGTCATTGGCCATGCGCATCGTGTTCAGTATGGCTGGTTGTATAGGTTTGACGAAATTACAGGTCCGTAGCCTTGATATTGACGGAGATAGCGCCACCGTGCTGGTTTAACGGAACGGTGATGAACTGGCTTCATTGGCCATGCGCATCGTGTTCAGTATGGCTGGTTGTATAGGTTTGACGAAATTACAGGTCCGTAGCCTCAATATTGACGGAGATAGCGCCACCGTGCTGGTGTGACGGAACGGTAACGAACTGGCGTCATTGGCCATGCGCATCGTGTTCAGTATGGCTGGTTGTATAGGTTTGACGAAATTACAGGTCCGTAGCCTTAATATTGACGGAGATAGCGCCACCGTGCTGGTCTGACGGAACGGTAACGAACTGGCGTCATTGGCCATGCGCATCGTGTTCAGTATGGCTGGTTGTATAGGTTTGCCGAAATTACAGGTCCGTAGCCTCAATATAGACGGAGATAGCGCCACCGTGCTGGTTTAACGAAACGGTGACGAACTGGCTTCATTGGCCATGCGCATCGTGTTCAGTATGGCTGGTTGTATAGGTTTGACGAAATTACAGGTCCGTAGCCTCAATATTGACGGAGATAGCGCCACCGTGCTGGTCTGACGGAACGGTAACGAACTGGCGTCATTGGCCATGCGCATCGTGTTCAGTATGGCTGGTTGTATAGGTTTGCCGAAATTACAGGTCCGTAGCCTCAATATTGATGGAGATAGCGCCACCATGCTGGTCTGACGGAACGGTGACGAACTGGCGTCATTGGCCATGCGCATCGTGTTCACCATGGCTGGTTGTATAGGTTTGACGAAATTACAGGTCCGTAGCCTCAATATTGACGGAGATAGCGCCACCTTGCTGGTGTGACGAAACGGTGACGAACTGGCGTCATTGGCCATGCGCATCGTGTTCAGTATGGCTGGTTGTATAGGTTTGCCGAAATTACAGGTCCGTAGCCTCAATATAGACGGAGATAGCGCCACCGTGCTGGTCTGACGGAACGGTGACGAACTGGCGTCATTGGCCATGCGCATCGTGTTCACCATGGCTGGTTGTATCGGTTTGCCGAAATTACAGGTCCGTAGCCTCAATATTGACGGAGATAGCGCCACCGTGCTGGTTTAACGAAACGGTGACGAACTGGCGTCATTGGCCATGCGCATCGTGTTCACCATGGCTGGTTGTATCGGTTTGCCGAAATTACAGGTCCGTAGCCTCAATATTGACGGAGATAGCGCCACCGTGCTGGTTTAACGAAACGGTGACGAACTGGCATCATTGGCCATGCGCATCGTATTCACCATGGCTGGTTGTATAGGTTTGACGAAATTACAGGTCCGTAGCCTTGATATTGACGGATATAGCGCCACCATGCTGGTCTGACGGAACGGTGACGAACTGGCGTCATTGGCCATGCGCATCGTGTTCACCATGGCTGGTTGTATAGGTTTGACGAAATTACAGGTCCGTAGCCTCAATATTGACGGAGATAGCGCCACCTTGCTGGTGTGACGAAACGGTGACGAACTGGCGTCATTGGCCATGCGCATCGTGTTCAGTATGGCTGGTTGTATAGGTTTGCCGAAATTACAGGTCCGTAGCCTCAATATAGACGGAGATAGCGCCACCGTGCTGGTCTGACGGAACGGTGACGAACTGGCGTCATTGGCCATGCGCATCGTGTTCACCATGGCTGGTTGTATCGGTTTGCCGAAATTACAGGTCCGTAGCCTCAATATTGACGGAGATAGCGCCACCGTGCTGGTTTAACGAAACGGTGACGAACTGGCGTCATTGGCCATGCGCATCGTGTTCACCATGGCTGGTTGTATCGGTTTGCCGAAATTACAGGTCCGTAGCCTCAATATTGACGGAGATAGCGCCACCGTGCTGGTTTAACGAAACGGTGACGAACTGGCATCATTGGCCATGCGCATCGTATTCACCATGGCTGGTTGTATAGGTTTGCCGAAATTACAGGTCCGTAGCCTCAATATTGATGGAGATAGCGCCACCGTGCTGGTTTAACGAAACGGTGACGAACTGGCGTCATTGGCCATGCGCATCGTGTTCACCATGGCTGGTTGTATCGGTTTGCCGAAATTACAGGTCCGTAGCCTCAATATTGACGGAGATAGCGCCACCATGCTGGTTTAACGAAACGGTGACGAACTGGCGTCATTGGCCATGCGCATCGTATTCACCATGGCTGGTTGTATAGGTTTGCCGAAATTACAGGTCCGTAGCCTCAATATTGACGGAGATAGCGCCACCATGCTGGTCTGACGGAACGGTGACGAACTGGCGTCATTGGCCATGCGCATCGTGTTCACCATGGCTGGTTGTATAGGTTTGCCGAAATTACAGGTCCGTAGCCTCAATATAGACGGAGATAGCGCCACCATGCTGGTCTGACGGAACGGTGACGAACTGGCGTCATTGGCCATGCGCATCGTGTTCACCATGGCTGGTTGTATAGGTTTGCCGAAATTACAGGTCCGTAGCCTCAATATTGACGGAGATAGCGCCACCGTGCTGGTTTAACGAAACGGTGACGAACTGGCGTCATTGGCCATGCGCATCGTATTCACCATGGCTGGTTGTATAGGTTTGCCGAAATTACAGGTCCGTAGCCTCAATATTGACGGAGATAGCGCCACCGTGCTGGTCTGACGAAACGGTGACGAACTGGCGTCATTGGCCATGCGCATCGTGTTCACCATGGCTGGTTGTATAGGTTTGACGAAATTACAGGTCCGTAGCCTCAATATAGACGGAGATAGCGCCACCGTGCTGGTCTGACGGAACGGTAACGAACTGGCGTCATTGGCCATGCGCATCGTGTTCACCATGGCTGGTTGTATAGGTTTGACGAAATTACAGGTCCGTAGCCTTGAATATTGACGGAGATAGCGCCACCGTGCTGGTGTGACGAACGGTGACGAACTGGCGTTCATTGGCCATGCGCATCGTGTTCAGTATGGCTGGTTGTATCGGTTTGACGAAATTACAGGTCCGTAGCCTTGATATTGACGGAGATAGCGCCACCGTGCTGGTTGACGGAAACGGTGACGAACTGGCGTCATTGGCCATGCGCATCGTGTTCACCATGGCTGGTTGTATCGGTTTGCCGAAATTACAGGTCCGTAGCCTCAATATTGACGGAGATAGCGCCACCGTGCTGGTTTAACGAAACGGTGACGAACTGGCGTCATTGGCCATGCGCATCGTGTTCACCATGGCTGGTTGTATCGGTTTGCCGAAATTACAGGTCCGTAGCCTCAATATTGACGGAGATAGCGCCACCGTTGCTGGTGTGACGAAACGGTGACGAACTGGCGTCATTGGCCATGCGCATCGTGTTCAGCATGGCCGGTTGTATCGGTTTGCCGAAATTACAGGTCCGTAGCCTCAATATTGACGGAGATAGCGCCACCGTGCTGGTTTAACGAAACGGTGACGAACTGGCGTCATTGGCCATGCGCATCGTGTTCACCATGGCTGGTTGTATCGGTTTGCCGAAATTACAGGTCCGTAGCCTCAATATTGACGGAGATAGCGCCACCGTGCTGGTTTAACGAAACGGTGACGAACTGGCGTCATTGGCCATGCGCATCGTGTTCACCATGGCTGGTTGTATAGGTTTGCCGAAATTACAGGTCCGTAGCCTCAATATTGACGGAGATAGCGCCACCGTGCTGGTTTAACGAAACGGTGACGAACTGGCGTCATTGGCCATGCGCATCGTGTTCACCATGGCTGGTTGTATAGGTTTGCCGAAATTACAGGTCCGTAGCCTCAATATTGACGGAGATAGCGCCACCGTGCTGGTTTAACGAAACGGTGACGAACTGGCGTCATTGGCCATGCGCATCGTATTCACCATGGCTGGTTGTATAGGTTTGCCGAAATTACAGGTCCGTAGCCTCAATATTGACGGAGATAGCGCCACCATGCTGGCAATACGTAACTGACGAACGTTGACGATCGTGTTCTGGCGTCATTGGCCATCAATATAGCGCACCATCGTGACGGAACGGTCACCATGTCTGGTTGGCTGGTTGTATAGGTTTGCCGAAATTACAGGTCCGTAGCCTCAATATAGACGGAGATAGCGCCACCGTGCTGGTTTAACGAAACGGTGACGAACTGGCGTCATTGGCCATGCGCATCGTAATTCACCATGGCTGGTTGATAGGTTTGCCGAAATTACAGGTCCGTAGCCTCAATATTGACGGAGATAGCGCCACCGTGCTGGTCTGACGGAACAAAGCGGACGAACTGGCGTCATTGGCCATGCGCATCGTGTTCACCATGTCTGGTTGTATAGGTTTGACGAAATTACAGGTCCGTAGCCTCAATATAGACGGAGATAGCGCCACCATGCTGGTGACGAAACGGCGGTAACGAACTGGCGTCATTGGCCAGCAATACGTAACTGAACGAAGTAATACCATGGCTGGTTGTAGCAATACGTTTGCCGAAATTACAGGTCCGTAGCCTCAATATTGACGGAGATAGCGCCACCGTGCTGGTCTGACGGAACGTTGACGAACTGGCGTCATTGGCCATGCGCATCGTGTTCACCATGTCTGGTTGTATGGAGTTTGA